>WTSP01005850.1:0-44656 GCA_025331215.1 Actenoides lindsayi | reverse complement strand
CCGACCCTTCAAAGGCCACCGTCCCCCTCGCCGCCCCTAACACCTCCCCACCTCCCCCCACAGCCCCTCTCACCGCCGCAGCACCACCCGCTCCGGCCTCAACGCCGCGCACGTGCCCGCACCGCCCAGCGTAGCGCATGCGCGCTCCCGGCCCGCCGCCGCGCCCGCCGCGCGTGCGTAGAGCGGCCGCGCGTTCGCTCCACTGGTGCCGCCGCAGGCGGCCCCGACAGGCGCTGAGGGCGGCGGCGGTAGCGGTAAGGGCGGGCCCGGCGCGGTTGGGATGCGGTGGAGGCGACTCCGCCGGCATCGGGAGCCGGCTGCGGGGATGGGATTCGGTGCCGGGCGGCGGGGCCTTCCCGGTGAACGGCGGGGCAGGAGCGGGAGGGGGCCTGTCCCGAGCTCGGCCTTCGTCGGGCCCCCCTTCGCGGGCGTCGCGCTAGGGACCCGCTCCCGGTGCAGAGCCGTAGGGCGCTGGCCGCGCCCCTGCGAGGCCGGCGTGGCTGAGTAGGTGCTGCCGGCGAAGGGGTGCGTCGGGTCGGGTCGGGACTCGGCCCCGAGCCGCTGTTTCTGCGGTGGCACCTCCGCGAGCTGCCGGTGTCCGGAGGAGCCGGCGCTGCCCCCTCCGCTGTGCAGCGAGCCGGCCTTGGCAGGCTGTGGATTCAGCCGTTCAGCTTGTGCCGGTGCCTGGAGACTCTCGAAGGCATTGAAAGGGCCTGTGCGAGCCTCCTGGCGTGAACGTGCAGGTTAATGCTCCGCTGTCGCTCTTGCTTTTGCTGCAGAACGTGTCATCGCTGAGGCAAAGACAGATCCTCTGGTTACTGGTACCCGTATACTGGTTACTTACCCAAATAGAGCTTACACCGCTTCTGCCAGCTGCTCCCGTTAACGGGTCCGTGTAAATTCAGATGAAGAGCTCTCTAACCCAAAGCTTGTGTTCTGTAGCTTCTTCCTTGATTATTTCTATCACAAAAGCAACATTTTGTTAGAAGGCTATTTTCTTGTTGGCCTTTATCTAGGAACTGCTCTTTGAAACACAGATGCGTAGCTACAGTAGTACATCCCTAAGTGGGTGCTTAATGTTGGGATACTGGGGCTTCCAGAACATTGCCCAACTGAACAGCGGATTTAGGGGGCCACTAGAACTTGTCAAAATGTTCCCCGGCCTTTTGGGGCCTACAAACAGGAGAGCACATCACCAGGAGCACTTTGTAGATGCCAGCCCCGGGAGGTGACCGAAGGGCGGTACCTTGGAGGTGCTGTGTAGCTGTGAGGACAGGGAGGTGGGTGGTTCTGTACTGAGCCAAATTACCTCAAAACTTTGCATTTTTGTGTCCAATTCCTACAGGAAGCTGGAGCATCTGAAAGCTTTTCTGGCTTACAGGAAATCCCAGCAGGATTGTCAAAGCATCCAGGAATACCCAGGGCACAGAAATAACATGGATCACATCTAGAGTCTGTAGAAAGAGGGAATTCCCTGTTGTAGAACCCCCTGCTTGGCACAATATCCAGCAGGTAGAGCCTGTTGCAGAGGATTTATCTCCAAGGTAGTTACTTTGCAGGAGCAGCACTGATAAATCCAAGGACTCCAGTGTCATTTTATGCTCTTTGCAACATTTATAGCTGTTCCTTGCTTCCAAGCGATGCATGATACGTCCTCTGTAATTTGCAAACGGGCTGTGGATAGTATTGCACAATAATTAGCTATTGAGAATCTTTGTACTGTCTTTTCTGTCATTAATATTTGAAAGTTTGCAGGTGTTCCTGCTGCTAGAATTTGAACGCAAGGGAAAGCAGCTTTCCGCTTCTCTCTTTTGCTGTTAATAATTAAATGCTGCCAAGTAAATGTTTCTAAAAGGCTGTCTGTAGACCCGTCATGTACTGAAGCACCTGTGCTCTTCCCAGCTCGCTCCTTTTATTGTGACCTTTGTCTTCTCCCCTTGGTTATCTTTGCTTCTTCATCCTGTTAATTTGAAATCTTGAAAGAGCCTCATTCCCCTGACCAGCCTTGTCATTTGGACTGTAAAGAAAAAAAAAAAATGGAGCTATTCTTGCACTAAAATTACCCTGTCAATAATTTTAAGGCAAGCAAAGCAAACCAGTCCACACTGCACATGTCTCTCACCGTCTCCAACACCAAGGTTATTGCAATCTGATAATGCAACCCTGGCATTTGTTGAGCTCCTACGCACCTTTGCTTCAATGCCAAAGCCAGACAGAGTCAGTGACAAGCAAATTGTTGGCAACAGACTATGAATTTAGTCCTTCCTATTCTTCCAGCTGTTCAGAATACACCCTGCCGTGCCTGTTGGGTTGGAGAGGCTGCTGAAACTGCGTCCGTTCGGCTGTGCAGAGTCAGGCTCAGAGGCAGGTAGATGGATGTTAACACTCAGAATGGGTAAACTGTTAATGGTCTGAAAGAGAAATAGCTATTTATATTCCGTCTGTATGGAGCCTTGAACTGCGACTGAGAATTAAAGAACTAAAATTCCTTTTAAAATAGATGCTCATTTAGGGATGCCTTTATTGTAGAGTTTAACTGCAATGTTCTGACACATTTGCATGGACTGCAGGGGCGTGGAAGGCGTGCAGTGGAGTTTGTCTGAGTACTGCAGGTCTTTAGCCATTTACTCGTTTGACACTTGACGAGGCAGTCACGGAACCGTTCTGATATAAAAATAGACAGACCTACTTGCACTGTATTAATGATTGACTTGCTTGGAGTCCACGTGTATTGGTGAGAGTACATGTTGGAGATTGCCAGCTGTGGGATCAACTGTTTTAAATTCTCAAAGGTTAATATATGAAAGTGCCTGTATCTGTGGTGTTCACACTGTTAAGCTTTACTAAGTCTCATTTGTTCTCTTGCTCAAACTTCTGGAGTTAGAAGAGCTTTCAGACATGAGCTAAACCCATCCTCCTTTGCATGTCTTCAGAATATCATTATTTTTGTTTCAAAATTAGGGATCTAAATACTGTAAGATGCAGAACTGGTATTCTAAAATCCCTTACCCATGCAGCAAATACCTCTGTTAGTCCCAGGAAGAGAGTCTGCCTGTTTAATGCAGAATTCTGCACTTACTGTAGGGAAAGAGAAAAGTGGGGGACACGGCAGTCAGCTGGAATATTAGCTACGAGTATTTGTGACAGTGGTGCCACATGTAGTAATTCTGCCTGTGGTTTTGGAGACTGAAATGAGTTGTTATGCTGTAAGCACTTTAATAATGGGGTTAATTAGCTGCTCTTCTCTCCTGTGAGTATATTTGTCACCTTGTTGTCCCTGACGCAATTGCAAGTCAGAAAGTTGGAATCCATGCAGTAGTGCAGGCATTCTTGGTTTTTTAAAGGTGTGGAGATCAATGGTGCACCTGATGCACGCAGATATTGCCTAATGCAATGTTTAAAAAAAGTCTTAATTTAATTTCTTCCCCCCACCACCAACAGGCCCAGCAGAAGGGAAGAAGTCATAAGAAGATCTATACGAGGACGAGATGTAAGTTAAGGATTAATAAAAGCACTTCAGCTTTTATTTAGGGGATGGGAGAGTGTTGGTGTCCTTTGTTTTGTTCAGGTTGTGGGGTTGTTTTTTTGCTAGTATCTTCGCTGTATAAAGAGAATATTTGCAGTCTGATGGGTAAAGAACAATATCAAGAGCAAAGCTTTTTCTTGTGTCTCCTGTGCCCTGGCTCCTTACCTATCTTGATGGCCTTCTAACAGGGCTAGTATTCCCAGAGGTTTCCCCCTCTAGTAAGACTAGAGATTAGCAGTATACACTAATAATAAGATTATAAACTCAGCAGCCTATTTGTTGTTGTAAATGCCCTTTGAGTTTAAAATCATAATCAAAATAATGCAGGACTGGTTTGGGATTTCACATTTATTAGTTTTTCATTACAAAATGCAGTTTCTGTACCCGTGCTGCTGCAGAGGAGCTGCTTGTTACTACTCTTTGACTCTTAATAGAGCATAACTTTGGAAAGACTACAGAAATGAGTATCAAAATGAAGCAATACATTGCTCAAGTTCCCCAGAACGCAACTGTTGGCATCTGCCTGAGATTACATCCTCCTTTAATTGTAAAGTGTATTTGGAACTGGCTAGATGTTGGTGTCTGAACTCACTCTGTCCTGTGTAGGATAATCTGCCCTTTGTTTCAGGAAAGGGGTAATCCATTATCAGGGATGCCAGATTATTGGAGCTTTTGTCTGAGCAGTCTTCGGGGAAAGGGAGAAAAATCTGTAGGGTTTTGCAGAGCTGGAAGAAAATAGATTCTGTATAAAATGACAGATGCTTTAACTTGGTAATTTTCATATGCTTGTCTTACTGGAAATCGGGTTTTGTTTTCCAAGAGAAAGCTTCTACATCCTTAGCACTTAGTGCAGAGAATAATGAAATAGTGTGAGTTGGTAAGATTTCCCTACCCAGTTTTCAGCTGCTGGGTGAAATTACGGTAGCACAAAACTTAGCCTGGAATGAACAAGATCTAGTGATAGGTGCAGTGTGTATGGAGTGCACCTCTCACTTGCTTACTACAGGGCCAAGGAGTGCGTGCAGCAACTTCCATAGGCTCATTAAGAGAGTAAGGATTTGTGTGCTCAATTAGCCCAGGGTTCCTGGTTCATTAGCCCATTTCGTAACGTAGGTATCACTTAAACTCTCCAGCACTGCCAGATTAAGGCTTTGTGCATTCATATATTGCACTGGGAGGTCTTAAATCAATATAAACATGACCTGTCAGTTAATTGAACAGAATTAAATTAGTATAATTATCCACACTGACAGTTGTACTGCTGTGATGAAATTCCTTTTTGTTTTCTTTTGAGATGTTGCGGGGAACTGGGGCATTGGTCTGTTTCCTTAACAGACTCTAAATGGCACCATTCATGTTTTGAACCTTTTGCAAGAGAGAATGTACACCTTTCATCCCTGTGGAGGTATTTTTGGTAAATCTGAATATTATGAAGAAACTGAATTTGAGCATTAGTTGGTTTGGTTTTTTTACAAGGGATATATATTTGTACATATACAATACGTATATGAACTATGCAATGTATGCTTTGTGCATACATGTGTATTTTGGGACCTGCACCCACTGCAGTTTGGGATGCTCAGTGTTCCAGCAGCTTGTAGATGCTTCATGGAGAAACCTGCACATGCTGTTGCAATACTTGGTCACAAAAACTGTTGAAAAGGTATAATCATGTACTGCTGGAACTGGTCAGACAGTGGGAGGAACAGGTTCACGAAGTATGTGCTCTTTAACTGATGAATGGTTTTCTCACGCTAAGAAATGTGGCCATTGTCTGTGAAATGCTTCTTGGCAAATGTCTCTTAGATACCAGGAAAGGTCACACCTGAGATGTGTCTTCCACTTGTAAAAACCTAGGGGTGTTTCCATTCACACTGTCAGCTGCTGTTCTAGACCTGAACAACCTCTGAACACCTCAGAAGTACAGCGAAGGTTTAAATAGGAAGAAAGAAATCTGTGTTCAACGTGTTCAGCATAAACAAATGCAGACATGTCTAAGAGGAGAACATTTCAAAGCACAGATGTTTAAAGGTCCTTTTTCTGGCAGTGAATGTTTGTAATGGAGAGAGGTCTGGAGGTGACAGACATCGCATTGACAGAGAGCACTCAATGAGAAAATGGATTGTTTTATTGCATATGGATTTGCTACCATGTTAGAGCTTTTTCACTGACAGTTACACTGCATCTTTGATTGTGCCCAGTAGACTGTACTTCCAAAGGGAGAAAGATGCAGTGGGGTGGAAGGCTGAAGGTTGCTTGTTCATTGTAAAATGTTTATCACAGCCAGAGTTCGCTGTTGGCAGGAGACCTGCTTTTAGTTACTTCAGTTTTTGAAACAAAGGGAAAAAGAATGAATAGCACAATGTGAGGGATTTTTTCATTCTTACAATTTGGAAGAAACCAGAAAGAAATTACAGTCAATATAGTAGGAAAATTGTATTGATTTTTCTGTGCTACTTTGACAGATTTTTACTGGTTTTTTTTTTAAAAGGGATCATTTTTAATACATTGTGTAAAATAGTTTTGCTGCTTAAAAGCAGTTTTCTTTTAATTGGGGAGGGGGAAGAGGATAGGAATTCTTCTCTCTAATTTTACTAGATGTTACTTATTTTTTTGTGACACAGGCAGGACAGAAAGCTCCTGATCCACATCTTTGATAACGTTTATCATCCAGTATCCTCTTACAATGCTCTGTTCTTTAGCGTTTTTCACCCTTTGTGAAACCACTAACCATTTTTTCTTCTCTTTTTTCAACAAGAGTGTTACAGGTTTTTTCCCAGACATGTTTGGGTTTTGTGTGCTTATTTTGTACCTCTGTGGCATGTTAATGATCAGTACAGCTCATGGTTTTAACAGTTAGAAGTGCTTGTGTCATCCCAGGGCAGGGGATGGGGAGGAAGGGAGGTGCTTGCAGGGAAAAGGTGTACACATTCTCCTGAGTGTAAACTACTGTTACTTATCTGGCCAGTAGTGAAGAGCTCATTACTTTTGACTGTAATAAAATACACGATAGATTAATCACAAATAACTTAAAGACCCTGTTTAAGAAGACAGTAGTACTTTCCTAAGAATGAAAGCTTGGGATTCTAGGACAAACCTTCTGTGTCTGTGCTTCCTATACAGTGGTGATATCCCAAAGCAGATCATCCAGACACCTGAAATGATTTGCCCTGTAGTGTACTCTTGTATCAGGTATTTATTGGCTACTCAGGAAAGTGAGAGGTTTCTAAAATTTTTCCCAAAATAATGTAAAAAAAAAAAAAAACAAAACCAAAAAACAAATGGCAGGGAGCAGCCAACTAATCCCATTGTTACTGGTAAACTGATATTAGAACATTATCCAGAACTGTGTTCCTGGAGCCCAACTTGCTGTGCAGAGTGCCCAGGGCAAGTCATAAAGAGATCGAACTGCATTTAACCCCGTTAAAGCAATCCATCGAACTCTGTGTGCGCTCCCAAAAGGGATCATCACTCCAGAACGCAGCAACCTGGTCCAAATTGCTCTTCTGCACAAAACAAGCTTGTTCTAGTGCTGAATGGAGTGCTTCCTCTTGGCTCCGACGTGTTCCTCTTCCACAGGGGCGTGCAGCATAGGAAGGACCTGGAGCTGTAAATGTGATGAAATGTGCTGCTGATCAGGAGGTGTGTGGGGGAAGGGAGCACGGCGCTGTGGTGTCCAGACTTGTTTCCAGTTCCACGTGGCAGAGATGCCAAGGTGTGCCACTGTCAGTCTGCACGTGAGGAAAGCTGCCAGATCTGCAGAATTTCTCATGCAGACAGTAACTGCCCTTTTATCCTGCAGTTGTTACTGTCTTGCTTTGTTCTTCTGACAAACTGTTTGGTGTATGAAGCCAACATCTCGGACATGATTGGGTGTTCCTTGAGGATGGGAAATCATCTACTCAGAGGTTTGGATTTAATTTTGTCTTACTGGGATGAGGGCTAATATCAGTCTTGAGGAAGCAGTTCTTATTATCTTCGTGTGTTTTCTGCATGGATTAGTTTAACAAGGTTATGAAAGAGTAGACATGAGTCTTTTCCCTGGCTACATCACTGCCCAGCATTATAAACAGCAAATGATAAGCTGTGGGCCTGGGAGTTTAGCATTACTCTTGATTTGTAGGTCAGCAAAAGAAAATATTTGCTTTCTGTTAGCACATTACAAAAACACATGCCAGATTTTTGGTGATCGGTATCTAGCTGGGTCTGTACAGTACACAGCAAACAACTGAGTTGGAGGTGGTATAACTGTCCATGGTTAAGATGAAAAATGTTATTTTCACAGTTCGGGGTTCTTGTTATAGACCAGCTACGTGAGATTTTAATGAAGTGTCCTTAATAAACTGTTAATCTGTAGTCAAACCTTCAGAACACAAAGCTGCAAGAATACCTAAATGGAATAGGAAACAAAGTTTTCCTGATTAATTATAATTTGTGGTTTGTTTTTTAAGCAACTTGCTTGTATTTATTAAAAGCAGTATCAAATCATGTAATCCCAGGGTTTAACCAAACTTGGAGTTTAAGAAGTTTAGAACGTAAATACTTCATGACTGTGGAGTACTATGTGTACTCTGGATTGGAAAGAAATAATTGTCCACTGGGTTAGTTGTGCTTCCAGTATTTCAGTTTGCTAATTCTGCATTTTGTTAAAGTTGTAACTAGGCATGTTGTCTTTAGGAAAATTGTAGCTGTAATGAAGGTAAAAAAATTCTGCATAATGAAGTTATTTCACAATTCAGATCTTCTCCTTTCCTGCTGATACATTTTTAGACAATTTCACAGAATTTTTCTTTAGGGGCAGTATCAGAATGTGACTGCCACACTTGGCTTCAGTGCTGTATGTTTTATACCAATTCAGCCCAGTGTTCAGGAGCCTGAAAGTAGCCTCAATGACAAGGGGAAGAACGAAGTAAATGGAGTGAAAAATACAGCTAGAATAGCAAGCTGAGTATTTCCAAAAACTTCAGTCACCGTCTTGAAATCACACACCAGTTCCAGTTACCACAGTTGTTTCTTGGATTTGAATTGTAACAATTACTGGCTTCAGAGTTTAAAGTTAACCTTGACAATTCTTTTGCCTGTTCCGCAGCCATTTTTGGCATATCCTCAATATGCATTTTTCTAGTTCTGCTTTTCACTTGTGTGAGGTTTGGTTGGTTGGGTTTTGTTTGGTTTTTTGATTGGGTTTTTATATTGCACTTCACTGAGTGCTCTGCTATAGACTAATAGATCTAACAATCCCAAAATCACGTGGCAGTTACTAAGAAAAAAGCTTATTCTCCTGGTTCTATTCTTCTCCTACGGTTCCATAAAAGTCTGATTAGAAATGCTAATGACTGCTTCCCCTTAACTAAGGCATACATGACTTTCAAGCTTTTTGGTTTTATGAGTAATATAATTCTTTTGCTAATTTTTACCATCCCCTTATATTTCTATTCTAACAGGTACTTGAAAGCACTCCAGTTCTGTGCAGCTCCGGTGCTGACCCATCCTGTTGTCCCCATGTCCAGTTAGAGGATAATTACCACAACATGATGCTAACTTCCCTAACATCCCTTTAGCAAGAGAGAAGATTTGTTGCAGTAAGGGGCTATAAATGGGTCTCTCTGCCAGCCTTAAACCATACCTTTATACAAACATTTCATTTTTAAATGGTTTGGGTTTTTTTTCTCTTCTGCCCATGCCTTACTCCTTCTTTATATGTGAAAGCTAGGTAGGTTAAGTAGAGATGGGGCTTTTTGACACAGACACACACTCTTACAGCCATCCTCCTCTATTTTTACTCCTTAACTGACTCTCCAGCCTTCTGTCCCTCCGAACAGAACAGCCTGTACTGCCTACTGTGCTCCCCTGATAGCAGCGATGGGTAGGAGACAGCCACCAGCTAGCCTTTTGCTACTGAACATGAGACAGCTTTTGTCTCCTCCCAGCAGCTCAAAGTTAAACATTGCTCTTCACATGGTTGCCAGAAGAGAGACAACTTGCCCAGAGGGAGGGAGCGGTGAAGGAAGTTATGGAAGGAGTGGGAGGAGGAAATGATGGCTGGAATTTTCCTGAGATTTCTTGTGCTCTTCTCCTTTGGCAAGTAAATGCTCCCTATTTGAGGCTACTGGCTTACAGTAGCTGTTGGCACGGTGTCAGGAGCTATGCACCATTACACTGAGGCACACTAATTCTGTTGGTTTTGCAAGCACAGTTAAGGGCTGGTCATGCTCTGACAACCTTGACAATGCCTGTTTGCTTTGCTGTTATTTTTTCTTGCAGCACCTAGAGCTTCGAAAAGCGTAAGCGGCCAGACCTTCTTGCTGACCCAGCAGATTTATTGCAGCTGAAGTATGGATAAGACTGTAAGCCTAAATCACATGTTCTGGCAGTCTGACTTCCATCCTCTAGCCACAGACTTCAGTGAGCTTGCTGAGGAGCACATGCTCATCAAATTCACTTGTTTCTGGAGGGAAAAAAGACTGCTTGATGCAACCTCTAAATGTACCTGTGTCTCTGAATGACAGAAAATAAGACAGGAAAGAGTAAGGAAGAGGGAGAAGAAAGTTTGCAGGAAAAAAGATGGCCAAGATATAACTCTGAGTATCTTAGAAGTTGTCTCATATGACAGACATTTTACTTAACCTTCCCTAAATATAAGCAGCTCCCAAGGGATGATGGTAGAAAGAGAAAGTTGTTGCATAGTGGAGACTCCTGCACTCACAGGGTAGGAGCAGTTTCTATACTGAAGTGACCGTGAACAGAATGGTTCATCTCTCCCTGCTTTGGTCACTGCTAAATAGGATTACATTTCTCTTCCCCACAAGAATCTTATTCTAGGGTTTGAATTAAAGATAATGAGTTTTGCTGTGATTCTCAGATGGAGAATGACAGAAAAATGTTAATGTCCATGGAGCTGGCATCGACCGGCTGGTTTCCTACCACTGCTGTCTCTGCATGTCCCAAAAACATGCTCTCAGCTCACGCTGAGGTATCATTTTCAAACATCATCCATGTCTCGATTTCAGAACTGAAGTCAGGACAATGTGTTGCCTCCTTTAATTACAATTGGAGAATTAGTTTCAGATGTGGAAGAATATAACAGAAAGAAATGGAGAGCATTTCTGTGTTGCTCTTGCATTGTGCAAAGATGATTCAAAAAGAATCATGGTTTTATTTTTTTAGAAAAAAGTAAATGTTTGGTAGAGAAGAGTCATCCAAAAGTCTTCTCTGAAAGGCTCCTGTATGCTGCTGCCAAGCTTTTAAAAGCAGAGTTCAGTTTTGGAGTTTCAGCCTGTGATTCCAAAATACCCAGATTAATGTTTATCAGAATCTAAAACTGTCTGAATTAACTGTATGGCTATCCAAGCTTATGCTCAGTGTATGTTTACAAACTTCTGCCTACTTGAGGCAAAACGTTTGTTTTACTTTTCCTGTAGTACATTAGGGAGGATGAGTTGTCTGGTTAGATAGTGTAGCTACCTTTGAGTTTCCAGTCATTTTAATGCACCTGTTGTAGGAAAGACCATGCTGCTATACGTCAAGTTCTATGCATTCTTCAGTCTGTTGACACTGAAATGACTAAAGGTTCTTTGGAAGCAGTTCAGTAACTTGTTTTTGTTAATTTAACATTGCTACAAAGTGTCTTAATTGTACAAAACAGTTTTATAGGGCTGTTGCATTTTATATGGCTTATCTGCCTTTGCAGAGTGTGCAGCATCAACAGCCATGTGCTTCCTGGCTTTTATCTGGCACTGAGGACGTGTTGGCAGAGATGTTCCAGTGCTGGGCAAGCCTGTTGCCTGCTGTTCTTTGTGCGTTTTATTGTATCTCCCCTTCTAGTTTTGCACTCATGATTAAAGCCAACTCGGGTCTGGCCATGAGCAGTTCCCATTGTGCTGTCCATCGAGACGTGACTGTGCTTTGAACCCAGAGGCAACTCTTAATTCACGTCAACATGTGGTCTGGGCAGCCAGAGGCCAGGAGCTGGTCTTGGAGAGCTGGTGGTGGTGTTGCAGGGGTGGATGGATCTGAAGTCCTGCAGGGGTGGTGGCAGCAGGCCTTCTCCAGGAGGGTTTCATCACAGGCCTGCGTGCAAGGGCCACAGCAGAACTCGACAGTAAACAGGGGTGTGTGAATTCCCCCTCCCTGCCTACTCCAGTGCGGCGCTCAAGAGAATTAAGAAGCAGTTTTAAGCAGACTTGAGGCTGTGCTACAGTTAAAAAGGGTGGTTCATGGCTGTGGCTAGCAGGAGATCAGCATCTCTTGTCACTGGCCACACAGGCTTAGAATGGTGTAAGCTGCTGGTGAGACTGTGTCCTTGTAGTATAAATAACAGTCGCTTCCCCAGAGAGTTAGAAAGAGAGATTGCAAATTGAACAGACATTACAATGGATGTTTTTGCAGTGGGAGGCTTCCGCTCTCCAAGCGAGAAGTTATCGTAAAGATCCGTGGCTCAGCTTGGACCTTCAGTTAGGGAGATCAGCGTCCTGTGGCCATATCTTTGGAGTCACCCTCTTGGCTGGCCATTGATAAATCATTTCAGTATAAGTTATTAATGGAATGGAAGTAAAGTCTGGCTTAAAGATAATAAGGTGCACATATTTACTGTTTTTTGCTTTAGAAAACAGTTGTGGCATTGCAGGAGCAAGTTGAATGTACACTTGTGTTCCTGAAGAAAATGGGAGGTTACCTGTTATTGAACCCGTTTTTTAATTTTTTTTTCCTTTTGCAGGAAAAGCTGCAAGCCACTTACTGACCAAATAAGGTCTCCATTCTCATGATTTACCTGATATGCTTTTCCTGGAACCATGGATGAATACAGCCGCTTCGTGGACTGGGACAAAATGGATATTAATGTCCAGAGCCAGGATGTGAAGGAGCTAACCTGCACGGAGTTCCAGGAGCTCAAGCAGCTGGCCCGGCAGGGCTACTGGGCCAAGAACCACTCTCTGAGAGCAAAAGTGTACCACAAACTGATTAACAATATCCCCTGCCGCACGGTGACCCCGGATGCGAACGTGTACCGGGATATCGTTGTGAAGATCGTTGGAAAACGTAGCAGCAGCTCCCTTCCTCTCCCAGAGTTTGTGGATAACAGCCTGGTCCCCACCTACTGCTTGAACGCAGAAGGCATCGGGGCGGTCAGGAAGATTATTCTGTGCGTCGCCAACCAGTTCCCAGACATATCCTTCTGCCCAGCGCTGCCTTCCGTGATAGCTTTGCTCCTCCACTACAGCAAAGACGAGGCCGAGTGCTTCGAGCAGGTCTGTCGCATCCTGGCTTGCAATGACCCGTCCAAACGGCTCATCGATCAGACCTTCTTAGCTTTCGAGTCCTCCTGCATGACCTTCGGTGACCTGGTTAACAAGTACTGCCAGGCGGCCCACAAGCTGATGGTGGCCGTGTCCGAGGACGTGCTGGAGGTTTACTCCGACTGGCAGCGGTGGCTCTTCGGAGAGCTGCCCGTCGTGTACGTCGCTCGCGTCTTCGACGTGTTTCTGGTGGAGGGCTACAAAGTCCTCTACCGCGTTGCTCTGGCTCTCCTGAAGTTCTTTCACAAAGTCAGAGCCGGGCAGCCGCTGGAGTCTGACAGCATACAGCAGGACATCCGAGCTTTTGTCAGAGACATTGCCAAGTCGGTCACTCCGGAGAGGCTGCTGGAGAAAGCCTTCGCTATCCGCCTTTTCTCACGGAAGGAGATCCAGCTTCTGCAGATGGCCAATGAGAAGGCTCTGCAGCAGAAGGGCATCACGGTCAAGCAGAAAAGGTAGGGCTTTCGCTGCAGGTAGCTCAAGTCATCTCCTGGGTTTTCCTAGGGTGATGAGCAGTCAGTCTGTCTTGGGTGACTGGTGGGTAAGCTCTACTGGTACGTGCTGTTGGGAGCTCTGCTGATGTTTCCTTCTCTTCGGAAAAAGTCAGCAGCCCCAAAACTTAAGCATTGCTGGGAGTTTAACAAAAAGTGTAACTGAAAGGTTATGATACAAGAGAAACAAAGCAGTTTCTCATCGCTTAGTAATGAAGTTGTAATTACTTACTTTTTACAGGTACATATTAGTTGCATCTCAAAAGTGTCTTTCACAAGCTGTTTGTAAAGTAAAAGGCATTTTAGCAAAGCTGAAAAAAACACTGATAAATCACTTGGAAGAAAAGTATCCAAACAAATGTGAAAATTATTCCTTACATATGAGATTGTTTGTATAAAATGTCTGTTTCATGCTGCCCAGTACTGTGAATTCAGCCCTTTCTTTAGTGTAAGTCTGCAAACACTCTCCAGCTGGGAAGGCTTTGCTGAACTGTGCAGTTATTTTAACAGAGCAAGGAAGAACTAATTCTTGGGTACAGGTTACTTTTAAAATTAGTTTGACTGCAAGACTCCTGAAATTCAGGAGTATAATAATCCTAGGCAGGAGTTGACCTATATTGTGACAGGTCCCTTTACTATTAGAAATAATGATTCTGAAAGAACCATGGAAGAGAAGGGTGAGGATACCAATCCAAATGGTGACTGCATAATCCCCATCTCTTTTCAGAAACGAGGGGAGGAAAAGCCAGCTGTAAAACTAGTAAATGAAATCCTGTTCTAATATGACAGTAAAAGCCACAATAATAAAAAGCTTAGCTGAAAAAGACCTCTCTATGTATCTAGAAAAAAACAGCAATGTATTAATCTGAAGAAAATTAGCGTCAAGTCCAGGGCAAATGTATGTGCAGGTGAAATACATGTTCTGTTTCTCCTAAGGCTGCCTGTGGCTGCAGAAAACCTGTCCCATGCACTTTAGAAATCTAAGTTTAAGTGTTGAACAGTTTTATCCACTGAAGGGAGGATGACTTCTAGAATTTTACTGGGGTCAGTAAGTGTGATATTTAGAACTTGGTATTCTAGAGGGACAGTCTTTCATTTTCTCTAAATCTTCAAAAATCAAAAGGTACCAGCCACTGATGTATTAGGGTCTTACAGCAAATTCTGTTGTGGAGTTAAGTTAGAGCAGTTGCAAACAGGTATCATTCCATGGTGTTGAAGCTACTTTGGAGATTTCAGCCTGTAAAATAACGTAAACATCACCTGAACCTCCTTCGTGTGCTTAAATATATGTAAAGTTCCCTCCAGTCTTTTCCAGTCATTTAATGTTAGACTCACAGTTTGGTTTACAGTTAGCTTGTGCTTTGTTTTGCTCTTATCTTGGAAGAAGCTGCTCTGCCAGTATCAAGTATTTCAAGGCCTTCAGCCGCTGGAATGTCACATCAGGTAGAGTTCAGACCATTGTATTTGGGACTTGCAACCTGAAGTATTAATTCTTTTGATGTGTATCTTTTTTCCTGTCCTGAAGTTCAGGAGTAATGTCCTTTTTGAGTATATTCTTCAGCAACAGCATGGGAGCTTTCAATATAAAAAAAAAAAAAAAAAGAACAAAAAACTCTCAACTAACCACAAAAACCCCAGAAGCTCCTGCTGTGTTAAATGTTGTAGAGCTGTGCTTGCTCAGAACAACAGGGACGCCTTCAAAGCAAAATACACTGCATTTGCACTCAAATAATGCCAGTAGTTACTGCCTTACCAGGCAGGGTTGCTTGGCAAAGACCGTTACCCTCTGTTGGCTACTTTTGTAAACATCCTGAAACTTCTCCATTTCCCCGTCACTGTGCTGCTGTGAACCTGGCTCAGTTGGGATCCCAGTGTGCACAGATGGGGGTGCTGGAGGAGGGAGATTTTCTCCAGTGCTCAATAGGATGCGAGTTAGAAACTGGAACTGTTTTAACTTGTCTTGTTGTTTGTTTTTCTTGTGCTTGGTGATTCAAATCAAACCGTACTTTGTTTCTCTCCAGGCTCCTTTCATTCACTTTGTTGCAGATGTAGAAAATTACTGATCTTTTCTATCTCTTTTTTGTCTTTCTCCTTATACGTTCTCCTTCTGTCAATTCCATACCCACTGCACCTCTGCTGTTTGCAGTGTTGCATCTCCCAAAAGGTAGGTTAAAACACTTGAATCTTTGCACTTCGCTTGTATCCTCTGTCTTTGGCTGGTTATTTTTCCAAGGCTGTTGTTACTGCTAACAGGAGAAGCAGGAGCAGCAATTACAGCATCCAATTGCTGCATTAACATCTCGTGGAAACACTCTTGCAAAGTTAGTTCAAAGCACCTGCAAAGCTGTCAGAGAAGGGGTCGCGAGCCCACCCAGTCAATGCAGCGTTTCTGTACAGCAATTGGAACCCCATGTTTTCCAGAATGGAAGAGAGTAATGGTAATGGTGGGATAGAAATCCTTTCTACACTGGGAGAAAGTGTTTGATGGTTTGGGTTTTTTTTAAAAACATCTTGACTACCATGTCTTCAGAACTGCTGGGTATGGTCCTGTGTCCAAACTTGGTAAATGCTGTTGCAGTAAATGGGAGCCATACTCAACTTCTTTGATTCTTTGCAAACCTTCTGCAGTTAATTGGAAGGATGTTGGGCTGAACCCAACTTGGCACACTCCTAAAAGTGCCTTGTCTCTCTTCATACTAGGTTCTATTTATTTTTAAGTAGGTAGGGTTTTTTAGAGGCAAGGAAACCATTTTCCTGTGTCAAGGAGGTCAGAGTTACTCAGCCATATAGCATTAATGCTTAATGAACTCATTCATCAAGTCTTGGTCTGAAAAGCAAATCCTAAAGAACAAAACCCAGTGGATTGTGATACCTGATAGGCAGAGAACTCCGAAGGCAGAAAGACTGCCCTGCAAATATTAAATCCCACAGATGTATGGGTTTAAATTAATGCTTTTGAGAATCCTCTGGGCTTGTTGCAGGTACCCTGAGTTGACTTTAGTAAGTGATGCACACTAACATTTGTACTAACTTATAAAATCGAAATCAGAATGCATTTCCTCGTGTTGTCATGTCTGAAAGAACACCTTAAGAGACTTACCAAAGCATGTTTTATATCCTCTCCTGTGCGTTGGGGATTTTACCTCTAATAAATCAGCAGGCTGTTAATTACAGCCAAGCAAATCTTCAAAGTCCATGTATTATTTTACTGTAGTTCCAGTGTTCTGAAAGCAGTAGAAAGCCTCTATTCCTGCTAGGAAGCACACAGCTTGGGTTTGAGGGGGCTTAGATGCAGGGTATACATAGACAGTGATCTCAACACAGGGGTAGGTTTCAGGCATTTACACCACATGTGGCTTCTGTTGCCATTTATGACTGAGAAACAAAGTATCACTTCATGCCTAAATTAAATTATAACGGATTTAAAAGATAATGCAGAAACTAGATTTGACCCAAACCGAAGTAGAGTGGGATAGCTTTACCTTCAGGAACTTTGAGGTCTCTGAAGCACATTGTGTTAATAATACAGCTGTAAAAACAACACTTCTATGAAAATAGCAAATAAGCTGCTTTATAAAATGTTTAAATTATGCTACTCTTCTAAATGTGATTTCCTGTGAGATAACAACAATCAAACATGTCTTTCTGACATTAGCAATCAGTAGAAAGTTCTCCTGCTGATCCCAATAAACCAACATGAAGAATTGAGGAAAATGCTCATGCTGGGTAAAAACTTCATGAATTTGTTCAATTCTAGTAGTAGACTTTAATGCAATACCAGCCCAAATTTAGTGTTCTCTCAATCTGTGGGGTTTTTATTTGATAATCATGAAAGACCTCGTGTGGTGGAGGCTAAACTTAATTTTCATCGATTAATATAGGCCAAAATGTGGTTGGTTTGGTTTTTTTCTTAGCCAACTTGTGTACTGTTCATTTTCACTCCTTTCCTACTTTGAAAAGCAACTACCCAGCTGAAGCAGATGATTTTCAGTGTCATTAGAGAAATACCATCACAAATGAGAGGATGAATGCAGGTTAGATACTTGGAATTCTAGTTGCAATTTTCTGAACTCCTCCCAAAACCCCCTGTATTTTTGTGAAGCAGCACAGAGCTTGATGTGGGTGCAAGCTGTGTATTGACACTGGTCTCAGCACAGGCTCAGGTTTTAGTCATAGGCACCTGCAACTCTGATTTATCACTGGGAAATAGTAGGTCTGTTTATTTTAAATCCTTCTGTTGAGCTACAGTTTAGGTTTTACTTACAGAATGATGACATTAAATATAAAGTGATTCACCATGATATTCAGGAGGCAGGAGCAGCATGCCTACAATAGCTTTAAATGACCCATACAGTGGTAAATGCTTTCTAGTGAATTAGAAAGATCTGTCTGTAAAGGTGATATTCTACCTACATGGAAATGTTGAAGGAAGACACTGGGTGCTGAAAGGGACGTGTTCCTATGAATACTGCTGAACACAGGCTTTGGGTGGAGTCAATACAGGAAAGTCCTTAAATCAGCAATTCAGAGAAAAGGTCCTGAGGTAAAAGAAAAGATACACCGAGGCTGAGAGCCTTCTAGGAACAAGTACTCAAGTTTAGTTGCCCAAACAGATCACACACGTGCGAAAGATATACAGACCAAGCACACAAATAAATACGAGGCTTGCTTGTTTGAGGTTTAGTGAGTTCAAACCTAGTTTCATATTTGCTTCTAACTCCTAGCTTATTTATCATCATTGCTTTTCCTCTAGAAATTCACTGCAATAAACAAGCTGACTGCCCTGAATATTTTTTTAATTTTTTGAATGTGAAAATCTAATTCCTGATGAACTGAAACTGAGGCTTTGTTTCTTAGCTCTGTTCCATAGTGCCACCTGTCTCTAGCTGCAGACCAGACAGGATCAGGAGGGCTGAGACCTAAAGTAAGATTCTGAAGATGTGGGTTCGAGTCTTGGCTTGTACTTTGCTTCAGTTGATCTCTCCTGTGCCTCAGTTTACTGTGTTTAAAAAGCACAACCAGTGTCCTAGTCAGTCAGTTTAGAAAAACATTAATAGTTGCAGCTTGCTTAAATAGGTGCACATAAAAATTCCTTGCTAATTAAATAATGCAATGTAGCAGTGCAAGTAGTGGTTTGATTCATGTTGCTAGAGGAAGCAGGGTTTTGTTTGGTTGGTTTTGTTTCTTTAATGGATCTAGGGAGTCACTTCACTAGAAATACTGACACTGGGCAGCTACAGTATATTTCAGAAAGCATTTCCCCAGTGTCTCCAAGCAAGCACCACTCTGAAGTACAGTGCAAATGCTGTTTATTTCTTGGTACTACAAGCAACAAAAATAATAAAAAATGTATAGTTTGTGTAGTTTAGGAAGTGAGAGAAACTCTTCAGGTACATTCAGATAGGAAGTATTGAGGTCATCTTTATGTTTGATGAAACAGAGAGGAAAGAAATGTCTAATTGTCAAAAAAAAAAAAAAAGCCACCAGAAATCAAGCAAGAGTTGCAACCGAACCTTTGCATGCAGAGCAAATTGCCTAAAGCTTCATTTAACTAACAGCTGTCTTGTGTAAGTTCCTCTTTCACTTCCACCATGGACTTGGCTGTCACCCTTACATTTTAAAAGTCTTTAACATCAGTCACGGATGCAGTAACACTTGTTTAATCCCCAGGCTCTGAATTTGTGTGCTTGTTTAATCTGAGAAGTGACGACTGGTTAAGATGATGATGATTAGTATTATTTTTACCTTCAAATGTTCAAAGGCCAAGAATCAGTTCTTCTAATTGTATCAGGTCCCTCTAGGGGATATGAGGGCTTGCTTTCTGGTGTTGCTTCATGTTCCCAAGCTCTGTCTCTAATCATGAGCCTAGGAACTTCTTTGGTTCTTAATGAAGCGGAAGTCATTGGTAATGACATGTTTCCAAGAGGTAGAACTTGCCAAGAGCTTCAAATATTTGCCTTGGATTAAAATTGCTTACTCTGGTAATACTGATTCCTCTAAGATTTCTGAGGGTTTCAGGAATTCCCTAATTCCACGATACAGGCAGGACCTCGGGGGAAAAAGTACTGCCTGGCTGTTTCTTTAGGTATTCTGTTCCATGTGCTTAAATACCAGCACCAGTGAGAGTGTCTCAATCAGCAAATATAGTTTGATCTATTTAAGGTCATGGTCATCCTGGCTGGCTCACCATTATGTCCCCTGTATAGAAAGGTGCAAGCCACAGCTGCTGTACCAAAGAATCACTCCAGGTACATTAGTAAGGCCAGATCACCCCCTCTTCAGGGTTATGTTAAATTACACGTTGGTTATCTTCACTGAGCCATGGCCTTCTAATCCCATGGGCTGGAGCTTTAAACAATAGCTTATCTATCAGGGTCTTTTAGTCTTCAGTTGTCTTTGTATGTTACTGTTCAGTAACTTGTTTTATTGTTAAATTACTGTTTCTCAGTGTTTTGTGTTGTATTTCTCAGGCAGAATGTGCACTTGGCAGTTCATGCTGAGAACTTCAAGTCTGAAATCGTCAGTGTGAAAGAGATGCGAGATATCTGGTCATGGATCCCAGAGCGATTTGCACTTTGCCAACCCCTCTTGCTTTTTACCACCTTGGAACATGGCTGTAGTCTGAGCAGGTAAGAAAAACCTTCCCTGCCCTTCTCTGCTGTGGGGCAAAGAAGAGCGACTGGTGAGCTGCTCACTGGGTTGACAAAAAGGCCGTGCCCAGTCAGAATGTGATCTGAAGAAAGTTAATAGTGCTGGGATGTAAATGTGAGAAATTCCTATTGGCTACAGTTTTGGATCAGGATACTTCGTATGCCTGAACGTGACAGGCCATTTTGAACTGTCTGAGACCATGTGGAAAAGTCTGTTCAGTCCCCTGTGGGTATGAATGGTGTAACTCAGTGGCTGCTCTGCAGGCTTTTTTGATAGATAACCACATTCAAACATGGAAACTGGAGATTCCTCTACCTATGAATCTGTTGTTATTTGTAAAGCAGGATAAAACAGACACAAGTTCTTGCACTTGACACCAAGGACTATAATCCTACAGTTCCTAATAATGACTTAGACATCTGCTGTTGAGGTACTGAGGCAGAGAGTGATCTGCTGCCCCAGCCCCATGTGCCTACAAGGAAAAGCAAAAGCAAGCAAAGAGTATGCATCGTAATTATTTCCTATGAAAACCAAAAGCTCTTCAGACACAGCCATCCATCCTCAGGACACAACTTCCTTTAGGTTGACTCAATTCAAAATGCTGTAAAATGCCACTGGCATGATAGGCAATTGTAGTTATCCTGCAGAGGCATTAACAACTGTGCAGAGAACTGAGTAGAGAAGAACTGCTTGATAATATTTGTTTCCACTCAACTCTAATTTACAATGGACTGCAGAAAGCATTTGCAGGGATGTGCTTAGTCTTCAGATGTCTCTCTTAGCTTTGCCATCAATTGGAGGAGGAGGTGGTGCCTGACGCTCAGGAGGAAAGAACTCCAGTTGCTGGTAGTTACGTGCTCATTTTTGTGTACTCTGCATTTCAGGTTCTATTCTCACAGCGAGGGCCACGAACCAACCCTCCTCCTCATCAAGACCACAGCAAAAGAGGTGAGTGAGGCAACTAATGAAATGAGGTTTTAGGCAGTTACCTAATGCTGTATTGCAACAGACAACTGTTGATAATAAAATGAAGAGGCGAGGCACCTGAAATTGCTTGGGTTTCTGTTTTGTTTTTCTAATGATGAGCACCTTAAATGGTTCAGTTTGTTGACTAGGGGACCATGCATTTTTTGATAAATGTTGTACACTAGGTCTTGGTCAGCTCTTCTTTCTTTTGTAAGTCGTGAGGTCATGGACTAGAGTAATTTACTGAGCCCTTGGACAGACTCTCTTAATTGCAGAATCAGAGGGAGAGGCTGGGAAATTGTGTTAAGAAACTCATCATTCATAGAAGATATTTTCATTTTCTCCAGGATATGAGGAAAGTAGCAGAATTTAAATGGTTTGAATAACATTGGACTACATAATGTGGAAACAAAATCATTGTTCGCAAAAACCAAAAGCAGATGAGAAAGCTCTGAGAACCTGAGGAGGAGAGCACACCAGTGCCTTATCTAATGCCTGGTGGTTCTCTGCTTTACCCTGTACGACAGTATTGGTCAGCATAATGTGAAAACAGAGACATTAGCTTCATCTCATGCTTGTTTAAAAAAAAAACACTGCATAAATCAAGAAGGCTTCCCAGAACCTATGGAGGAGGGCACACAGGTGCTTCCTGTGGTGAGCGTTGGTCGTCTGCACCGCTGTGCATGACTTTGAAATATTCTGTGTATAACATGAAGCTGCAGCAGCCTGTGGGCTTATGTTTCTGCTTATGTTCCTGCAGAATGACTGTTGGTGAAACAAACCCATTTCTACTCTTACTTGTACCTGCCTAACACTCTAGGCTGTTTCATAGTTCTGTGTATGGTTTCTGGCCATCCCAGGCCTGCACTGACATGGCAGTGGCTTATAGAATGCCCGTGGTATCTAAAGGGAACAGGGAAAATATTTCTTTTGCTTCTTGTCCTGCAGCATGTCAAAGGTCTAGCTTTGTATGTGATGCTTGTTTTCACAGTATGGTTTCTTTCTTACCCCTCAAAAAAAAAAAAAAAAATGGAGAAAAGTTTGGGGGTTTGGTTGGTTGGGGTTTTTTGGGGGGGGAAAGTCTATATAGTTAAATGTTAAAAAGAATTAAAAATGCTTTCTGATTTTCTGGCTGTCACGTACTTCAGGCATATCAGATAAAACAGAGTTTTGGGCCATCTCTTTGTTTATGCACATGATTTGTCTCTATGCTCCTCAGTAATTTTTTTCCTAGGAGCTCTGCTTGTAATGCTGGTGGAGGCTAAACAGTAAATGTGCCTTAGAACAATTCTGTTTAACCATATTTTCTGGGGAAAAAAGATGCAGAGTTGCTTTCATCCCATTCTTACTGCTTCATTGTTTGGTCTGTGTCCATTTGGCAGCGATGCTGTTGCTGGTAGCGAGGAATTCTTACAGTGGAAACCAAAGTCACCACAGAAAAGCTCAGCCCTCCAAGGCTATGATTTTCTTTATTGGAAACTATGAACCCCATGCTGTGTGAATAGGCTGCTGTAAATATCTGTATCTAATATCTGTAAATATCATTGCCTTAGCTAAACTGATTTTATCCTACAGTTTGAAATGGAAAAAGCCACCAAGGCCACCATTTATGACCAGAAAATGTTCAGGCAGAACTGGTCATGCCATAACTTGTGACATTACTGTTCTTTGGATGCCAGAATGAGTAAGTGGAAGCCAGGCTTTACAAGTTGGGAGTGATTTTGTGTTTTGGTACCAGTACCTGGGCTTACCTTGGAACGTTTCTCCTTTAAGACCTCAAGAAACGTGAAATAATTTATGAAACTCATAGGATCCAAGTGTACTCACCAGTGGATTAAAGCAGTTTAAATCTATCTTTAGATATAAGTACTTGTGCTGCCTTAATCCACCGATAGAGAGATTTTGAAAACAAAACTAAAATAAACCCTTCAGGTCTGGATCAGTATCAGTTGGCTGAACGCGCTTTCTTCTTCCATGGAAAGCCTCCTGACCGTGCTGTTTGTGCTAGGTCTGTGGTGCTTACCTGTCCACTGACTGGAGCGAGCGCAGGCGAGGAGGAAACAAGCTGAGTTTCTTTGGAACTGGGGAGTGCTTTGTATTTAGGGTGAGTAAAATTTTATCATTGCTACCCAGCAGCAAGGCAAAACCGCTGCGTAACTGATGTAGCTTTTGCTTCCCTTTCACTTGAGGAGGCTGGATTATATCCTAGTTTGTGAAGTCTCCTGAGCCCTCCCTTAACGTGGAGGAGAAAGTTTCACTTTTCAGTTTTGTGGTAACCCTTTTTCTCCTCTTGCACTCAATATTTTCTTAAAAGATGTAATAAGCTAAATCAGAATATGCTACATCATGTCTTCAATCACCTGAAAAGCAAAGGCCTTAAGAAAGAAAATAACATCTGGCCTAGAAAACACTTTGATCTGATCCTTGCTGCTGGTCATGCAGGTGGCATCTGGGGACTGGAATGCTCATTGCTGTGCAGAGCTCTTGCACAGCGCGTGTGCACTGACTAAAGCTTTGCTCTTCTCTGCCCCTCTGCAGCTGCAGCCAGAAGTAGAACGCTACGAGTGGGTGATCATAAAACACCCAGAACTAGCCACAACTGGTACAGAGCCAGAAAATCATGCCTCACCAGCATCCAGCACCCTCTCTTCCAGCCATGTCCCAACAGACCCCTCAGATCGCCTTTCTCCCTTCTTATCAGCTCGGCACTTCAACTTACCTTCCAAAACAGCCTCCATGTTCATGGCTGGCAGCAGTGAATGCATCATTATAGGTAAGTCAGTGTGGAAACCCCAGCATATATCCTACCAGCAGTAACATCAAGTGCTGGCTGATTTCCCATGTAGCAGCATGTGCTCTAGGCAAGTGCACGCTGGGCTGCTCCAGTATCAGCCAAGCTGGTGAGAGCTTCAGTTTATGTGCTTAGAATTATGTGTATGTGCTAGTGTGAATTAGAAATCACTGTCAACAATGTGTCACAGATATTTCAGAGATCTTTACTGTTGAGCATGTATCCCACCAGCTCTTCTATCAGCCTTAGGTAAAATAATCACTTATATTTACCATATATTACAGTGTGGGTAGTAACAAGAGAAATACAAGCTTGGTTAGTAGATCTATAGAAGTGAATGTTGTACACAGCTTCAGATGTAGACCAGAATTTCCACCCTTTTGTTTCTTCAGATGTTTTGAGTAGATATTCTTAAACAGCTGCCCTACAAGCAATAGGGGAATCATCCTTTTTGTTTTCCCAATACATTTCTGTCTAAATTTATTTAACCTCACTGAATTCTCTGACTGTAAGATCTGTGAATCTTGACATAGACTTGTAGATAATTAAAATGCTTTCAACTCTGATGTGTTTTATAATAAATTAGAAAACCAAGCCAAGGCTGTTACTTATTGATCTTTCTCTTCTCCCAGCTTTGATATTTGTCTATTAACAGAATTCTTTGGGTTTTCTTCACTGAAGGGAAAATATGCAGTTGTAGATTCCAAGATCCTCCAGTACTGAAAAACAAATCTTAAATGCAGGCATTTGAGGCAGGCTTCTTGTTCTTACTGACTTGCACTACTGTTTGGGTTTTTTTAATTAAAAAAAAAAAATCATCCAGTTCTGAAAGTGTTGTTTAAAAGCTATGCATTTGATCATACTGGGTCATGCCTGGAGACAGCAAGCAATTGTCACTTAGACCTTCCAGTTGTTCCCATGGAAAGAGCACTTGAGGGGGTTTTTTGATTGGTTTTTTGGTTGGGTTTTTTTTGTTGATTCTTTTATTGTTGTTGGTTTTTTGTGGGGGCTTTTTTTGTGGGTTTTGTTTTGGTTTTTTTTAATAGCAGTTTCCCATGCTTAGAACTGCAGACACCCCCTTACACTTTTCTCTGTCTCTTTGCAGGAGGTGGTGATGGCCAGGCTCTTTACCTCGACGCAGATCTGAACCACGGAAGAACCAGCCACTGCAATACTTTCAATAATCAGCCATTGTGCTCTGAAAGCTTCCAGATCTCTGTCTTGGAGGTGTGGGGCTTCAGGGACACCATGAACGGTTGACGTGACTATCATTAATCAGCTAGTTTTTCAGTTGTCCTAGGATTTGTCCCAAGGCAAATTCTAATGCAGAAGCCAAGTTAGAACAAAGAACTGGGCTTGGTGTTTTTTCAGGAATTACTAAGTGGTGCACTTGAATGCAGGGCTTAGTTGTTTACTCTTATATTATTTAAGACAAGTCAAGGTGAAGTAATGTATCAGATTAACTCCTTAGCTTTTTACCTCTAGAGATCTGGATTCAGGTCCTGTTATTAGGGAAAAATGAAACTGTAATGATTTCAAACCATCCTAAATGGATACAAGTCCATATCACAGGACTGGTTTACAGTTTGATGCAGTTCCTCGGAGGCACGGAGCTGGCTGAGGTGTGCTGTAGAGCTGTGTGCCACTGGCACCAGTATCTGGGTTGAGACAGTTATATCAGATGTCTGCTCACAGGGAACACTGATGACCTCAGAATTGACATAGAACAGTAGTTCATAAAATTGTTGCCCTACTATAAGCAGACGTTGTGCAAACAAAGTAGTAGACAAACCAGTACCATTTCCTAAGTTCTGAAAGCCCTCGATTCACACAAGAACCATGATTGCTACTTATCCTTATCCTTCTACCTGAACCCTTGACACATTCCAGTTGCCTCTGTGTGAGGAGTCAGCCTCTGAGAAGGGCATCCAGAGCAGACAACAATATCTCAAAGGCTTGATTTTGTTTACATTCCTATTCCATATCAGTATAATGACTTCAGACTGACTCTTGTTTCAGGCAGATGAAAGCTACAGTGGATATGCTGTGCTCAGTAACCTCCCTTTCTTCTTTCCTGGAAGCTGAAATGGAGCTTTAAATCCAAGAACAATTGTGCTGATATCTCTACGTGTTTGGAGAATTAGACATTGCAATGCAGAGGCTTAATGGTCTCCCCATACGTAAATCGTGGGAGGTGGGAGGGAAATCTTCTGTGTAATATTATTCTGGGAGTGAACAAGTTTCCCAGGAGAACTCCAAGGAACACTTTCTCCATATCATGAGTTTTCCCTGTCATGAGATTCTGAAAAAGGTAATGCTTTTGCCCAGCAGTGTTCTGGTAGAGTTTAGATGAAGAGAAGAGGCTTTTGCTCACTCCTGAGAATTCATAGTTCTCTGCAAGCATGTGGTGCCTGGAGGCAATTGTCTAGTGTCTTTATCTAAAACTTGCAGTATCTGCTGTAGAACTTCTCCCACATGAGGTACAAGTGCATAAACATCAGTGGATAGTCCAGAGCAGGGTGCTCTCAAAGCTTCAGTGGGTAGTTCACTAGTTAGAAGGTTTTCCACAAAAAGTGAAATGAGAGGAAAGAGGAATTGCTGGTGTTTTCAGCAGTTCAATCTAGAAAATTGCTTTGGAGTGTGGGCGATGTTATTACTACTTAAACTTGAAGTTAATTAAAAGGAAAAATAAAAAAATTATAGCAATAAAATCTCAGCTAGGCTGGACAGGGTCATGTTACTATTCAGAGCTCATGGGTGAGCCGTGTTGGCAACGCTGGCTTGTTTAGCTTGCCATCAGTGAAGAGACCTATGTCTTGGGCAAGTGTTGCCTCGTTCAAAGTAGATCAACAAACTTGGTGAAAATGTGATTTGTTTCTTAAGGTGTCATTTTGAATTTTTGTCAGAATAACTCTTTGAAATATCAGACTTCATATCCAACAGTTCGAGATGTGGTTTGCACCATTTATATTTGGAATCGGATTACTTCACCCTGTTTGAGAGCCAGCACTGGGCCTCTCCTTCTTTCCCACTTCCCACCGAGTCAGTTCTGTCCAACTGTCTCATCATTGGTTTACCATAAGGTTAACTGAACTAGAAGGGAAGGTATAATTCAGTTTGACTTACGTATTATGGTGAGGAGGAACTTGAACAGTCATATCTGGCTTTACAAATACTGGCTGATGCTGCCCATCTATTCTTTTTTCAAAGCTAGCTGATTCACTTTGCACTTGCTGGTATCATCCCACAAGCTTCCTCAGACAAAACAAATCACTTAAAAAATGTGTCACATTTAGTAGGTTCTCTTAAATGTAGGAGGGATTTCAGTTTTGTCCCTATCTCCTCTCTTGACAGCTTCTTTGAGGAGCCCTTCTGGGGGAAAAAGGAAAAAAAAAAAAAGAGCATTAATTTTCAGCTTGTTAACTTGTCAGAATTCCCTTGAGCTATGTGTTGGCAGAATCTGTGGGACTTTAGCATTACACTGAAAACAAATAGATTTTATCTGCAGAATCTTTCCTGCAGCTGGCAGTGGTGATGTGATTTTCTGACCCCTCGCCCCTGCCAGATGCAGCTCTGTGTCAGCGAAACCGGACTACTATACTATGTCTTAAGCCATATCTAAGGAACACTGTTCTTTTCCCTGTTCTGTTCTTACTGCACAGGGATTTGGGTGTTTGAAATCAGAAATAACTCATAGTTGCTCAGAAATTCATCATAGGATATTGGTGTAGAGGATGGTTTAGTTTGATAAAGCACCACCCTGGTACAGACATCCTGCAGGACTAGGATCCGTGGTTTACATTTGAATGAGCAAGAGGCCACAATGATCGAGTGAGAGGAATTGTGCAATGCTGTGTCATCTTCACACTCTCCTTGTGTTCAGTAAAAATGAATGTTCCTTTTCACAAGCAATCCTCCTGTGTAATTCTCATTATGGTGGTGAGACACCTCAGAGGAATAGCATCGTGACTTGGTTTTCTTCCCAGTGGCAAAGAGGCATTTCTTTTCACCCCTGTAGTTAATTGCTGTTGCTGATCAAGCGTATATCAAATTTCCAGGTAATTAAGCCAACAGTTTGTTTTACATGCAGAACTCTTGAGGCAGAGACCACAGACTGGCTTTTAAGACAATGACCACAACGGGCATCTTATCAGAAAGTTAGTTATCTGAAGTACCCCAGCTGTGAGGTGCTTGTAACTCTGAACAAGTGTCGGTGTACTTTGTAGTCCTTGTTTGTAGTCTTGCTGGCAGCAGTGATGAAAAGAGTCCCAGTGCCCTTTGATGAGCTGTTCTGTTTGAAGCTGGAGAGCTGAAGGCTGGACATCAGCTACCACTGGTCTTCAGGAGCGTATTTGCTTTCCCAATAAGTCATTTGTGCTTTGCAATGTTTTCTTGAAGGCGGAAAAGACTAGGAACTCCTGACGTCAGAAACTTGAATGTATTGTAAATGGACATCTAAGCTCTTTTCAGGCCACAGGAGCTATTTCCAGCCATCAGCCAGGCTGGACAGACTTCATCGCTGCACCCAAACTGTCATTTCTACAGATCATGCACTTTGATGCACTCCCTTTTCTGATGAAATGCATTAATCAGCCTCCTATTAATAGAGGCAAATTAACAAAGGGAAGGGAAAAACTCAGATTTCCTCTGTGTTGAGATAACTGAAGACAAACTAGAGGGGTGGGCAGTGCTGTTCTTTCAAGAGACAACCTTCATGCCAATAAAGGTCTTTGCTTAGCCGTGGAGGGGTAGCGCTTGCAGATCAATCACGTGCTATTCATATGTACATACTGGAATTGTCTGCTTTGTTCTTGGAAACCCATCCCTGGTTTTGCTGTGGAGTGAGCTCCTCTGCCCACTGACCCTCCAGTCACCACAGTGGTGTGGATGCCGTGGCCGGTGGGAACCAAGAGCTCATGGGAAGAGCTCGTCTCCTGGGACTGACACCCAGAGTGCAGTTGTTGGACAGATCAGAGGCTTGGGCATCTGGCTGTTAACAGGGAGATGCCTTTCTGTCAGCTCTCTGTCGAGAATTTCAGGCTGTATGTCGTTGAGGTGAGCATGTGTGTTATTTGGGGTGATGTTTTTCTCCAGGTGAGTGGTGGTGTGCTGCTCAATTGGTTTTCTGCACTATCATTGGAATTGCTGCGCTACATTCGTGGTATTTTTGTCACTGTGCAAAATCTTGGATTATATTAAAAAGTGTTTGACTGTGGAGGCTACTGACTTTGTCCTTCATTTGATTATTTTCCTTCCTGGAGACTTCGTAGCAAATGGCATGCTGAAATGGGGAAATAAACCTTGGAGCTTGTGTTCTCTCACATGAACTCTTCACTATAGTGAAGTGATGACACAGTTCCTGATTGTTATAGATCTCACAAGGCTTCCACTGAGATCAGGTGCATACAGCCTGTAAAAAAACCCTTAAGACTGGCAGATTCTGAAATGAACCTTCTCCTACTTGGCCTTCTTCCCAGCCTGGGTTTCAAATGGAGCTTAAAGGTGTCTTCTGGCCACCAGCAGTTGTAGATCAGCCCAACAGTGCTGTTGAACACCAGCATCAACCACTGCAGTCCTACAGCCGCTGTAGGTCAGCGCTGCTCTCGCTGTGCCGGCCTCGTGCCAGCACAGAGGGGGCTGCTGGCAGTGGGGTTTGGCCAGGGAGCCTCTAGTTTAAAACTAATATTTTTGTTCCTCTCGAGGGCTTGGGTTTAACCTGGATCTCTTCCCCACCCATGTCCCTGATAGCAGTGCAGATGCTTCTTGCCACAATTGAAAGGGGTGTTTCTGGTTAGCAACCCTGCTTTAAACAAATATTCCTGTTGCTAAAGCCCAGCCTTCTGCCAATGCTTGACACTGAAATGTAAGACTTGGGGGAATTACAGGAATTTGTTGGTGTAGTTGGAGGATATCAAGCTCTTCTGTGCAAAATGCCTTTGGAAACTCCCTGCAGGCAATGACCAATGAAGCTAAAAAACCCCAATCTGTTCCACATTTCCAGTGAAATTCTTGGGGTTTGAGCGAAACTCGTGGCAGGTAGGAGGTAAAAAACATAACAAAACACAAAACCCAACATACCCACTTCACAGAGAACAGGGGGGCCTCCTGTGCTCTGTCTGCAGACGTTCCCAAGAACAGAGCTGTGATCTAAGGCCAGGGGATGGGGAACAGGGGCATTGCTGAGCTTGCAGAAACAGCTCCCAGGCTATTTTCCTGCCAGCTCTGCACTGCCGTGAGGAGGGGTTGCTGCAAAGAGGGCCCGTGGCCACTAGAGGTTCCCCTTTGCCTGCTCCTCACTTTCCTTATCCCCACATTCCAAATAAATCCGGTTTTGCAAGCCAAAGGTCCTAGAACTTTGGAAACGTTATCAAAGTGAGTGTTTCTCTTTTAAATAACATGAGAGTAGGGAAGAGAGGTCTGAATACTTCCTTTACTTGATTTCCAAAATTGAGCTTAGTATTCAATACCATCAATCAGAATTTTACAACTCCCTTAAAGACCTCAAACTTGGTAACAAAGGTGCTCAGTAGCAGGAAGATGTAAGTGAGGGGTCTGGAGATGCTGGGCAATGCAGGCTGCTGGTTTTGAACCTTATGGCTGCTTTAGGTGGCTGAGGACCTGAAAGGAAAATGATAGGGCTTGATTGCATCAAGGAGCTCTTTATCATACCTGGAGGGCTTGGTGGTGGGAGAGTTATGGGGGATGTCTCAAGGGGCTGGTAGTTCACAGTGAAGCTGGAGGAACCTTAACTCCTGGCAAAGGCAAGCTGTCCTGTGTCTTGCCGTGGTGCTGCACTATGAGAAGAGCGTGATGCTCACCAATTGTGCCTTTTTTTTTTTTTCCTGAATTTTATATGCATATTCTCCTGTAAATGCAACATGAGGACCTGCTTCCTCAGGAGGTGTTTTATAACAAGCTGACAGCACAAGGCTGCTTCTGGCAGCAAACATACGGTTTTCCTGCCTTTTAAAGCACCCCATTGGGTGTTTCCAGACCTGCCTCACTACCACTCTTCCCAAGCACCGCTTTGGGTTGTAGAGCCCCTGCATGGGCAGCTGGGAGGGTGGTGTCTCGACTGCTGGGCCTTGCTTTTGTGTCAGAGGCTGCTTCTGACTCTTCAAATCACACAGACAGCTGCTCAGTGGAAGTGGGTCCAGACTTTAGCTGAGTGCTGTTGGAGAGTGTTCAGCTCCTGTTTTGCTAACCTGGTCGTAACTTCTCTGGTGCAAACGTACGTAAAGCACTGGGACTGTCTACGCTGTCCCCAAAGCTGGATACACACCTCCCCATTGCTGACAGCTTCAGTTGGTTGTTTGCTTGGTGAGTCACTTCCCTTTTTCTGGATAAGTTGGCCTCCAAAGTTTTGGGTTGTGCCCTTCATCTGCCACTGACTGGCAGGGTTTCTGACTGGACTTGTCCCCCTCCTGATCTCTCACAGCCTCAAGATGAAGGAGGCAGCTTTTGAAACCCATAGGGAAGAGGGCAAGTCCAGCAAGCCAGTACCTTGTCCTCCCAGCTCGCGTGGTGCTGGATCCTCTGGGCCATAAATGACTGGAGTCCCCGTTCTTGACCTGTGAGTGTTGCAGACAGGGCAGCACCAGTGTTGGGTCCACCAGCTCAGCCCGGCCAGCTGGCTGCAACCAGTGTTCTCCCACTCACGCTGGCAGAGGCACAGTCCATTTCCCTTCCTCAAATGTTCCTCCTTGCGCTGCAAAATCCTGCTTCCTTAAAGCCTTCTGGGTTAATGTGAAGACCCACTTTTGCTCCACCCCCCCACCCCCCCCCCCAGAACTCTGCTGTGCAGCAGGGATTGCCTCAGGCAGCCAGTCCCTTTCCAGAACCGTCACACATGGGCTTCTGCGTTCCTTACCTTCTGCAGAGGTCTGAGCATGCTGTGCTTTGGTAGCCTCATCTTGTTGAGACTCTGAATTAAAGCCCAACAAACACCACAACTAGAACAAGGCTGGTTGCTCGCTAGGAGCCCTGCAAAGCAACACCTTGTCCAGGTTTGTTCGAGGGAGGTTTAGGACTGGAACTTCTGGAGTTGTCACTGTCTGCTGAGCTGGGCAGAGGTGTACATCCAGGCTGGTATTTTGTCCCTTGACCTCTTGCATGCTGCATCACAACGCTCAATGGACATGGACATTAGCAGAGAGAGAGGGCAGCTTCTGCCTGCTCCACCAGCACAAGGCCAGTGGCTGTGGGGGTCTCACTGAGCTGTGGTGCCCTGGAGCCAGCAGCACGGCAGCAGGCTGGTGGTTGAGCTGGCAGGGTAAGTGCCTCTGCATCAATCCTTTCTATCATCTCAGCACTCACAGACACTTTGCCATATGCCAGCTCTGTCTCTGCAAGTGATGTATCCAGCTACTCCCCTCACCTGGAGGATATTAGGTAGAGATAACCTTTGGGCATGGTGAAACAGAGGAATCCAGGTTTCCTTGCTGCTTCCAAGGCCAAAATGCTGCATGACGCTCTTTGTGGCTACCCTCACAGAAATTTAATGGGGGGAAGAGGCAGCAGAGTCTCAGAGATGTTGCATTTCTCTGGGCTTGGCCATTTCCCAGAACCAGGAAGACAGTCTCTAATGCTGCCTCACAGGGGGAAGGGCTGCAGCCAGGGTGTGACCCATGTTGGGTAACAGAGAGTCCCTCCCAGGGACAAAGCCAGGGAAGAACTGATTTCAGCAGTTCTACAGCTCACAGAAGTACTTGTTGATATTCTTTTATTCTAAGGAGCTGCCTAATTTTTACTGATTGTCATAAATTAAATGCATAAATTCATTATCTAGTTGCAGATGTCCCTGCTCACTGCAGGGGGGGGTTGGACTAGATGACCTTCAAAGGTCCCTTCCAACCCAAACTTTTCTATGATTCTATGAACATGCTTTCTCTTTCACTACAGGAACATCAGTCACAGCCCTTCCGTTGCAGTGTGACCTTCTGATCTCTGCTTTGGGGCAGAGAAGGGCATTTCTCAAAGTCACAGCTTCACTTGCAGCCATGCCAGAGCTTGTGCACCTGGGTTTGGTCCCTGCTTGTGAGCTGTAGACTCTGGAGGGAGCAGTTTAGCTTCAAGGACTGCAGGGCTCTACTTGACCGTAACTCAGCATTTCTGAGGGTGTGGGTCTTCTTGGGACAGCTTCCTTCCCTACTGAGCAATAGCATAGTCATGTACAGATTTGTGAAATTACAGAAGTGGAAACCACAGGGGGAATAACTGACTAGTAGAGGAAATTTGATTAACATGTTGGACGCATCCTTGGGAGAGGAGATAGGGGCAAGTGAGGAGGTTTCCAAGGAAGAGTCAAAGCACTTCTCTTTCCAGGACAGCTGCCTACCTTGTGGTCAGTGCTCTGACAGCTTTGGAGCCACCTCTATCTCAGACTGGCAGCTTGGAGTGAATTTCTAGCCTGTATTTGGGAGGGGGGAAGTGCTACTCCTTTGGCTGGTGCAGGCAGATAGTCACTCAAGCTTATTCCCTGGGTCAGAGCAACCTCCAACTGGTGCCTGTCCCAACTTCCAGGCTACCCTAAAGAGCTGCTATCAAAGAGAAGGGTCCAGAGCTCCCAAAAGAAAAGAGAAGGACAGGCTCTTGGCCCATAAACCAGCATAAACAAGCTCCAAGCAGAAGCCTTTGGCCTGAATTGCATCTCATGACCTCTGCTGTGCTCCATCTCTTGCACAGCCAGAACTTGCAGGGGCCGGATCTGTGTTTCCTTGTACACATGACAAGGGCACACTCTCATGACCATCCCTGCTAGCTGGTTCCTGCTCTGCCTTTATGTTGGGTTTTTTGAGGCAAAGGATATTTTTAACTTAATGTTTAATCTGCAAGCTACTAACAAGAAGAACTTGCAGAGGTTAAACAAGATTGGGACAGGGCTGCATAAGGTCCTCTTCCTTTCCAGGGTCCATGTGCCTCCACCCTGGGAGGTTTTCAGAAGCACAGGGATGTGAAATCCAGCTGCTTGTGGGGGCTGGTGAAAGGCATGTGATGAACAACCACCTCCAGGGCAGAAGAGCTGAACTGCGAGCACAGGAGAGAGGGAGAATTAGAAAGTTTAGAATTTCTGGGCAATGTTTTTGCAGAAACACACCACTCTTGGCAGCACAGGAGCAGATGTGTTCAGCAGCAAGCCCCCCATGGCCCTGGGCACTGCTACAGCTACACTTCCACCCCCATCAGGTCATGCCAAGACTGTGGGACCGGCTCTGCCCCTCCTGTCCTCAGGTGTCAGCTCAGGGTCTCTCCTCTCCCAGGGCTGTGTGACTAAGGATTGCCCAGCAGGTCCTGTTTGAAACCTGGAGTCAGCTGGTGGCCTCTGAGTAGTGACTCTGCCCTGGCCTCAAACAATCCCCAGTGTTTTATCTGAAGAACCTTATCTCAAATTAATCTTCCCAGCTGCTGGTTGCTCACAGTTGCTGAAATAACCATGGAAGGGATCTGTCCTGAAAGCCCCTGGGGGGCAAAAATATATCTGTCCCAGTCACAAATGTTTCCTGCTGCCTCTCCCACGGAGGACCCTCCACCTGGATTCAGACTGTGTGGTCCCCAGCCGAGGTCCAGAGCCTTGGGCTGCTGCCCCCCATCCAGCTGCCCCAGCAGGGACCTCCTTGCCCATATCTCCCAGCGAGTGGATGGCAAAGAGCAGAGTGCCACTGGCTCTGTCGGGGCTGCTCCAGCACACAGCAACTTTTCTGCATGCGCGGAAATGGGGAGGGTTGGGCCACAAGGATGAGAAGGGCCCTGAGAAAAAAACAATAGGTTGGGTGAGCATGTCGCCCGTGCATCAGCAAATATTACTAATACATGTGTAGCCATACAGGCATTCTTAAATAATGAGCTATTCCAGAGCTCAGGCTGCCCCGTGTGATCCTGACTGTGTCAGCTGATGGGAAAAAAATCTCTTTATGGAAGAAACAGCGTGTTCCTCAGAGAGGCCCGGGACTGTGCACCTCACCCCTCTCCTCTGTGCTCAGCTAGCTCAGAGCCAACAGCACAGAAGGGATGGGGTGAGGACAGACAAATGTCAAGGCCTGGAGAGAGGATGGTGGACAGATCAAGCTCAGCTTTGGCTCGAGATGTTTGGCTCACTGGTGATTTACCTCCCTGACCTTATCTGAGGAGCTGGGTTCTAATCACAGCCCCCCGTTTTGCAGGGAGATATCCTCCCTTTCCCAACGCATACAGAGGGTATCCAGCTACTTTCCCACTCTGGGGACAGAAGGATTGTCAAGACAAAGGGTCCAGTGCAGGGCCAGTCTGTGGGGATGCCACGGGGACTGTGCTCATCCCTGGCTGTCCCTGGTGTCTATTGAGGGCTAGAGGTGACAGTGTTTCCCTCTCTCAAAAGACAAAGGTGACACAAAACTGGATTTATTCCCACTGTAAATCCCCTTGGTTTTATAACTCCCTCACATCAGTCCTGGAAAGCACAATGCTTCCATACTTGTGTTGTCATCTGGGCTTTGTGCTGTGTCTTGTCCTTACCTCTCTGCCTTTCTGAACTGTGCCAGTAGATTCCGAAACCTGACAGTAAATAAAATAGATAATACCTGCTTCTTTTAACCTGTTCCACATAGGCTGCCCTTTCAGTTCTGCACTGTACTTACCAGACATGGCAGAAAGAGGAACTGATTGTTTTCATGTGTCCCCCACATATTTCCACTGAGTCTCCTCTACCTCTTCCCCTTTTCTGAGCCAGTATCTCTGTGTGATCTTTTGTCATCCACACTCGCTCTTGCCATTTTCATCCACATCCGCTGAACTTTGCCATCTCAGCTGTGTCTTCTTCAAAATCCAGTGGTTAATGTAGTTATGCTTCTGACCCCAGCAATGAGCCCAAATTCAAGCTTTCCCTGCATCCCTGAGGTGCCTGCTGAACCCATAACAGATAGCCAGCCTCAAAAGCACTAAAAAGGAGAGGACTGGGCTTTGGAAACCCTGGGAACATGGTGAAGATCTGCTGCTTTGGTGGCATTGAGGTGAGCACATCCATGCTTCAGGACCATGCTGCAGGTCCATGGTACACAGGAATTTCTCCTACCAAATACCATCTTTCTGGGGTATTTGCCCTTGAGGGCAGTACATCTCCTGCCAACAGCGGTGGGCATGGCTGGACCCTTCCATTGGCTGAGGCTTGGAGTGCACTTACAATACAAACATAAAGGACAGTAGGAACCTGAAGATAACCAACCCACTCCTTACTCTCCTGAAATCTTCCTCTGGGCCCTTTGGAGGTTTCCAGATTTCCTTGGGCTTTTTTGCTAGGATAGCAAAACATTCTGATGAAGACCATCTCTGACTAGGTGTGATAGAGCTTCCTCCAGAGGAGGTTTTTTTTATGCCATGCCCAGCATGGTCTGGGATAAGAACGGGCAGAGGAAACCTCAGCACGGTTCCCTGCCCACCTCTGGCAGCCAGGAAAAAGGCTGTGACAGCCCCACACTGCCACAGACCATGGTCCCATCTGGACCTGCCTCCACTTTCCTCGGCTACAGCAGATAGAGATGTTCGCTGCTCCTTCCCCTTCACTGTTCATTCCCCTTTGCTGCCCAGTCCCCTTCACAAGCGTGTGCAGAGCTGGCCCAGCCACCCTGCTCTGGCAAATCCCAGCCTTGGGGCTGATGCTGATGGGGAAATCTTGTACTTTTTGTTTCCTCTCCTGCAAAGCCAGTCTTCAGGAGCTGGGTATGACTCTGGCTGCAAGCACCAGCGCTTTCTCTCTGAAAGTTTAGAGGAGGAGGCAACACATGAAGCCAGAGACAGGGGAGACCTTGAAAGCTTCAGCCCATCCTGTCTCAGGATGTGAATTTTGCACAACGGGGTGTTGTGATCATTTTCTGCAGCCCAAGAATAATAGAAACTCTTCCCTTCCACCGTCAGGGCCTGTGCTGCATCACTGTGGTCTTCTTCATTCCCGACGAGATGCTCATTCCTGACAAGGTGCCTTTGCTTTTGGAAAACAGGCGCTGGGCTCCACAGCCCATTTGTCAGCACAGCCAGGCAGGTACCCCGTGGCCACTCATCCTGGTGCAGGGCTCTGGGCAGCTCAGATAAGCAGATGTGTTCTTCACCCCCACGATTAGCTAACTGTCCTCTGGCTGCTGGCACAGCGTTGGGTGTTGTAGGACATGAACTGCCTGCAAGAGGGATGTGAAACCCAGGAAACAGAAAAATACTCTTAAAATAAAAAGGCTTTTGTGCTCTGCCGGCAGCAGCTCTGGAGCCAGCTGGGCTTAGCACACAGTTCCCATTCCCCAGCAAACCCAGCGAGGAAATAACGACTTGAGAAGGAAATAACAAAAGCAAAGGAAAACACGTTCCTTCTCCCTTTCAGTTTGTCTTTGCTAAAACAAAGCGATAACCGAGTGCTGTTTAATCTGGGTCGCCCACATTTCGGTTTGGGTGCTCCCAGGCAGCAAGGAGGCAGCTGGGAAAGCTGCTGGCAGAGCCGGCTGCTGCATCCTTCACCCGACAGCTGGGTGGGGAGGTGAGACTGCGGGGATGTCGTGTCCCATCGTGAGATAACGGAGACTGCCAGGGAGCAGAGCGTGGTACCCATGGAGCCCAGCCAGGCAGAGTGAGAGCGGGGTGCTGCCATCATCCACACCCAGAAACACATCTGCAGGAAAACTAGTCACCCCAACTCATGCACAGAACAGTTGTTGGGGACACTCTAACCCTGGTGTGGAAAATTTTTTCACCCAGTCAAAAATATTCTTTTCTTTATGTGTCTGTCAAGCCCAGCAGAGATGTGTGTGCAGGAGGAGGGTAGGAGGCAGGAGTACACCACGTCCAATGACCCCCAGAGGAAAGAAGCTTTGGGGACTCCCAGCCAGCTGCTACCGAGCTGCCACCAGCACCAACACCAGCTCAATCTCATCTCTAGTTGTTGAGGGTTCCATAGGCATGAGAAGCCCAGAGCAAAGGCTGGCATGCATGGCATGGCATGGCAATGCATGGCACAGCAGCTGACCAGAGGCAATATTCTGGAGGTGCTGCTCCATCAGAGTGCGGGAGTTGAACCCAGAGGATCCAAACACAGGGCAGTCATGCAGGAATACCTGAAAAGTGCCAGAGGGATTGAATTTCATTTGCTAACTGGCAGTGGAGTGCTCTGATGAGAGCTGAGCCAGGCAGGGAGGGAAAGGATGGGAGGCTCCTGCCCTGGCACAGCTTGGAGCAGAAACACAGCAATTTTCTTCGCCACCTCGCTGCATGGCAGCAGCAGCTCTGCAGAAAGGCAGTGGCTCCTGCCAGCCAGCCAAGGTTTTATTTCCCTCTCCGCCTGCCAGCTCTGCAGGCTGAGGGAGAGCTGGCAGCACGGAGGAGGAGCGGGTTTGGGGGGGAGGGGGGGGGCAGAGCCATGGCATTGTCCCAGCCCAGTGACAAAGGGTGGAATTGGGGCAGCCTGGCACATGGCTCCGAAGCAGCACCCATCAGGCAGCAGAAAGCCTCTGCCCTTGCCTTTCCTGGTAGAAACCAGCCCACATTTTCTCCCCAAAACTGAGTGTGGTGTGAAGCAATGACCTGAAATCAGGCTTCTTTTCCTCGGTGCCCTGAGGCCACCCATTCTCAGCATCTGCCAGCAGCTTGATCCCCAAAAACTGGTGGCTGCATAGACAGAGTGTGGCACCCTGGGCTTTGACTTGCCCTGCCACATCCTGCCCCCAGTGTGCTCGATGACCTGTGCATCTGGGTCACCAGCTCCCAGCTCCAGCAGGGAAATGTCAGCAGGTGAGTCCCACCTGCATCCTGGGCTGGCTCCTGGCTCTCCCACATGGGATGGTGTCACCCTCACTGCAGGAAATGTAACAGACATCACTTGCTCCCATGAGTGGCCAGCAGGAAATTCCTTCAGTTTGGAGGCTCTGGTGCTGGACCAACCTGTGCTTTGGGTTCACATGGCTCTGGGTGTCTCCATGTAGGAGCACAGCCACACATGGGGCTCCCTGCCACTGAGCATCCCTCCCACTGCCTTCATTGGAGCCAACTTCTGCCAGGTCTAGCATCGAGGACAGGCTCTATAAACATAAACAAGTGTGGTGCTTTACATGCTGAGCTGCTGGTCACTGTTGATTGAAGAGGTGCCACCATCAGCTTCCAACCCATGAGCGAGTAGTACTCTGCTGCCCCATCTCACCAAGTATCATCTCTCCAAAACTGTCAATCCAGGACATGACAGCTGCTCCAGTCCCCCATTTGCAGATCAGCTTCCCAAAAAAAACAGGTGTGGGGTTGCAGCAGGGAGTTTTGCCATGTTGGCTCTCAGTACTTGTCTTCAAGAGCTCCAAGATGCAGCACAAATGCAGGCTTGGCACTGGGAAAACAATGTCAGCTCCTTCTAGCAATGCAAAGCAGGTGATCATAGAATCATCAAGGCTGGAAGACACCTTTAAGATCATCAAGTCTAACCATTAAACCTACTCTAGCAAGTCCACCACTAAGCTGTGTACCCAAGCACCACATCTAGGATCAAGGACCCAAATCTACTACAGCACTGCAGGTGCATCCAGCACTGCAAAGAGAGGGTTGCTGAAAGGTGTGAGGGGTACCTGGGGTATCCTACACAGAACTCACACAGCACCCAAGAAATTCCTGCAATTTTGATGTGTCCACTTGACAGTAAAATTAGCCAATCATATCGTGTTGGAGAGAATCGCCTGACCAAGCAACAGAAGCGGCGCCGTGTGACTTTCACAAGTAACTATGGTAACCCAGAGCAAATAAATGCTATTTTCAAACCACAGGCAGAACCTCCTCATAGGAAGCCCCGGCTGATCCCCACTCCAACATGAGTGCTGAGGTCCAGTCATGGATGCCCTGCAGAGGGAAAGATGAAGAAGACCAGCATAGCACGTGCTCCTGAAGAAGACCAGGAGCTCCTCCTTTTCGCCTCCTGGCATGTCAGGAAAAGGATGGCAGGGGGCGGAAACAATGCAGCTTTTCTCTGCACTGTCCCCAGGAGATGAAAAAAAATGCAGAAACAAGGGTGATTTCTCAATTGTGTTCCCTGGCAAACATGGTATGGAGAAGAGAAAGATCAAAAGTTTTTTATATGGCAGCAAAGTCCTGAACAGAGAGATGAGAAGGGAGCAAGACTGAGTTAGGTTAGGTTAGGTTAGGTTAGGTTAGGTTAGGTTAGGTTAGGTTAGGTTAGGTTAGAATAGAATAGAATAGAATAGAATAGAATAGAATAGAATAGAATAGAATAGAATAGAATAGAATAGAATAGAATAGAAGGATTGCAGGCCTCTAATTTACCTCATCAAGAAGTCTATCACAGGGCAGTGTCCCAGATAAGAAGGAGTTAACAACAGCTCAGGATGTAAATCAGTTAACTAGGACCCAAGTAGAGCAAGAGAAACTTCCTTTGTAAATCACCCCAAGGTCCTGACCTCCTGGGAGATGGTGTCACCCCAGGGAGTTGGGGATTGGGAAAAGCTGGGGACCAGTCCCTCCTGAGCCCTGTGACTCTGGCTGTGTGATTTCAGCAATGAGGAAATGTTCTTGGCTGGGTTTGTTCTGTTGTTGGCTAGCATTTGCTGCTGAGGCTGAGGGAGATGGGTCCCCTGCCAGCTCTCCTTTTCCCGTCCCTTGCTCCTGGCACCAGCTCATCTCCACTGACCCCTTCAGACACCCTTCCCCAGCCCTGTCCCAGAGCTTTCCCGGGCTGAGCTGTGGGGCCCTGGGGTGTATAGAGCATTTTAACACATTAACACAAAAACCTTCAGGAGGACCAGGTGGCTGGAGCACCCCTGTCCTGCAGCAATGCCCCTCCGTGCCAGCACCTCTGTGCCCAGACCTGCCAGAGGGGCAGGGTGCTCCCATCTGGCTTTCCAGTACCCATCCAGCTCTGCTTCATAACGTGTTCAAAGCCACCAGCACCACTGCGCTATTCAGACAGGAGCCTGGAGAGGGTATGAATCCCCAGGCAAAGAGCTGGACCAGTCTGCTGATACCTGCTCAGGGTCAGGGCAGAGAAGCAGCCCTGCTGTCCCTGACAGCAGCACCAAGCAGCCTGTGTACAGCTTCTGCTTGCTAAAAGCAGCCAATGAAAGCTGGAGCCCTGTGTCCCGTCACTCTCCAGCACATTTTGTCCATGCAGAGATGGATGTGCGATCCCAGGGCAGTGGGAAAGGCATCCACCATGAGGCTACTCAGAAAGTGCCCCCCAGAAGGTGGTGGCACCTGGAGCTTGAACCCACTGGAAAGCCCATCCCAACCCTCTGCTCCCTTTCTCAGGATGGGAATGGACAACCTAAAATCACCTTTTGGTTGCAGGGCTGGGTTAATCCAGACCAAAATTAAACGGCGTAACTGGAGATGACAAAGTCACAGCCTCCACAACGAATGCATACATGCATTCCATGGCAGCCTGTTAAGCATCTGCCTGGTGGTGTGAGGAGGGTGAGTATGAGTTGCTGTGGGAACAGTCATTTGGGTTGTTCTGCCTCTGGGTTTCTGGCTCTTTGCCTATGATATTGCGCTTACCTCCTAGTTTCACGTTGAATTTTGTTCCCTCCTTCGGTCATCCTTTCCCTGAAGAAGAAAACATTCCTGCACCTCCCTGAGGTGGGAGAACCTCAGGTGACCCTGCTTAGGCGTGACAGTGGGGCCAGTGGCACCCCGGGGGGGCTGGGTGGTGTGCAACACCCATGAGGGGCAGAGCAGATCGGGTTCCAATGAGTAGGATCAGGGGGACCCTGGCCAAGTGGTGCCTGTTGCTCCAGGGCTTGCACTGGAGACCCGGCTGCAGCAACAGTGTTGGTGATGGTGGAAATGCCATGCTGTTAAACAGCGAGAGTGTAGAAAGGATTTCATAGCATTAAATTGCTCTTGGGTCCCCTCTGAAGCTTGCCTGGCACCTGGGCATGACAGGGTGCTGTGCTGTCACCGGCATCCAAACAGTCCTTCCCCTCCTCTGATCCACATGGGCTTTGTGCACCCACCTGAGCTACCCATCGCAGCCACATCTGGGGCAACCAGTGTGGCTCAGCAGGCATCCCAGGAGGATGCCTGGCACATGGTTCCTCCATTGGCCGTGGTCACTCTGGGGTCATGTGGGGCAAGTGGAGGAGGACTGAGCAGTCTTGGGTGTATGGAAGGATATGGATGGTCCCATCTCCAGCACCCAGACCTTCCTTGTGTGCATACCCTGTAGAGAGGAGTGTGTTTGCCCTCGGACGTGCGGCAGGAACCGCACCAGTCCCACCATGATCCCTCGTTGCTTCCACCTCGCTGGCTCCAGCAGCAGGGGGACGAGCAGGGCTAAATAAATACAGGGCACAAGAGAAAAATGTAAAATGAAATATTATGGAAGAAATCATTGTCAAAAGCATAAACCAAATCCTTTCTATGAATCAGCAATTTCTGGTGCAAAACAAATCAATTTATTAGACCTTTAGTGCTGGAGAACTGAGACCCAGAGAAAATGAGTGAGCACCAAACGAAGATCATGGGAGGAGGAGGGGGATGATGAAGAGGGGAAGGACAAGAGGGCTTGGCTCAAGACGCTCATGATCCCTGGGAATTTGGCTGTGACTGCAGCGCAGGGGCAAGGAGACTCGCAGCATCCCACAGATGCAAAGGGTGGCAGGAGAGCAGCTCGGCCTATGGCGGTGCCGCCGAGCCAGCGCTCAGCCCCTCTGCAGACATGGCGTCCTCCAGGCGCCACGGCCGCCACAACTCGTGAGCTCGCTGCTACAAGGAGGCTCTTTGTTCAGCAGTGGTGGCCGCTCTCCGGGCAGGCGGGAGCAACGGTGCAAAGATAGTGCCAGATGACTTGTGGGAAGCCACCAGTCAGCAAGGGGCAGCAGGGTCAGGGAGGCTGGGGGGCACAGAGCCGGGCACAGGGAGAGGAGGAGGCAGCGTGTTGGCACATGGTGGAAAGGGAGCTGCTGCATCGGGCAGCCGGGGCTGCCCAGCGGTACCCAGGAGCTGCACAGGGACACCAGAGGGTACCTGGAGGCAGAGGGGGAAGAGCATCCTCTGGGGCCCCCTAAAATCCACCCTGCGCCTTGGGTCCCTGCCTGAAATAGTGATGCCAGTGTTGCTGCAGCCCACAGCTGTCCTCAGATCTTCAAAGCCCCACCAGGCACCAGGACAGCACTCGTCACAAGACAGTTTCGTGGGTAAATACTGTAGGTGCAGACAACTGGGCCCATCCTTGCTGGCCAGGATGCTCATGCCAGCCTCTCCCCAGGCTCTGAACCCCGCAGGGACCCCTCGCTGCAGCCCGGTCAGGTGTGGTGCCTGGAGAGATGCCCGTCCTGGGCAAGGGCTGGCAGCGATGTGGCCGGACAAAGCCCAGGCGAGCACTGGACTGGCACAGATCCCAGCACGAGCAAAATGAGGCACCACTGGTCACTGGGCCGCTCAGCCGCCCCAACTTGGTGAACAAGCTGCCAGTGCCACCAGTGCCGCCAGTGCCTGAGGGGTGAGACATTCACCCAAAGACCCAATTGCTCTGGACCTCTGGGTCCCCATCCTAGTGAAAGGCTTCCTGATGTCAACTAGGGCTGCTGGAAACCCTCGCTAGTAATAATGGCCACTTCCACGGCTACAGGGGCAGTACCATGCTGACAAACTACGCATCCCAGGGTGCAATGCCGCAGGAAAAACAACATGGTGAGGGTGGTGATGGTGGGGAGGGGTAGCAGTGATGGTGGTGGTAGTGATGGTGATGTTGCTGGTGGTGGCACCCACAGCCCCTGCATCCACCTCTGCCATGGCTCAGGATGGGGTGCCCCCTCTGGGGCTATAACCCACAGCCCTCTCCTCCCCTCCGGACTGCTCTGCACTTTTCAGCTAGTCCCTGCCACAGGCCACACACCGAATGTCCCCATGGAGACCTGGTGACATGGTGACAGACTGCAAACCTATCTGCTCTGCTAAGCCCTGTCCTCAAGCCAGCCCCCTGCAAGTGCCCAACATCTCTGCCTCCTGCAGGGAAGGGGCTGTTTGTGTTCAACCAGCAGTCTGGGAATTTGCCAAGCGGTATTTAAATCCCGTTCTCACCTTCCCTGTGAGCTTTGACAAGGCTGAGGTGTCCAGAAAAGTGGCAACAATGGGAAAAGGCAGGTGGCCCTCAATTAGTTAAGAGATCTGTATTTCAGGACATCAGAAGATCAGCAGGATTTGCAGCAGCAGCAAAAGCAGGTGCTGGCGACTATTAATGAATGCTCCAAATCCAGAATTAACGTGGTTTTTTCTAGAGTACCCTGGCTGACAAAAATGACATCAGTCACCCTTTTAGGACAGGCTGTAGCAGTCCCTCTCTGGGATGCTTTGCAATGGGATTATCTCAGAGTGGGGTTGCCTGCACCCTGCCTGTGGCAGAGATTGGGTGGCAGCATCCATGGTGTGGTGATACCGTAGTTCAAACTCAGCCCACCCATTCCTCTCCAGCCCCAGGGGAAAAGGATGGGCCAAAGGCACTGGCCACCTCCTCGCAAGGGAGCAGGAGATGCACCAGGGAGGTGGAGATTGCCGGCAGGATGCTGCTGGGACTGGACCCCAGGAGGAGGTGGACTGCAGGGGGCAGAGCCCCCCAGAGTGGTCCCCAGGCCAGCAAGGCCCCATGGGCACAGCTCCGTCCCCGTGAGGATCCCATGGCAGGTCACCACAGCAGAGCGGACAGGGCCCTGCACGGAGCATGGGGTACAGCAGACGCAGCACGCGGGCAGGACACCAGGGATGTGGCACGTGGGATGCACTGTGCGGGACGTCGCACTGAAGACGCGGCACATGGGACAGGAGACACAGGACACGGCACGCGGGAGGCACCGTGGGGGACGTGGCACCGGGGACACGGCACGTGGGAGAGGTGACGCACCGTGCGGGACATGCCAGCGGAGGGGGCCGCAGCAGATGGGCAAGGGGACGCGCCACGGGAGACGTGCCACCGGGGACGCGGCACAGGAAGGCCTGC
>WTSP01005848.1:38536-66069 GCA_025331215.1 Actenoides lindsayi | reverse complement strand
GTTTGTGTTACTCGCTTTCTCTTATCATTTCATGAGTACTATCATTAGTATTGTTGTTTTCTTCTCTCTTTGTGTTTTTTTTAATTACAAATTGTCGTTATGTCAACCCCTGGGGTTTCACTTTGTTTTGGGTTTTTTTGGGTTTTTTTGTGTGTGTGTTTTTTGCTTTTTTTTGTTTGTTTGTTTGTTTATTTGTTTGTTTTGTGATTGTTTGTTTTTTCTCCTCCTCTTCTTCCTCACTATTACTGTTCCCAGCCCATAGGAAGGGATGTGAAGGGAGGGAGGAAACAGTGGGTGAGCGGCTGCATGGTGTTTAGCTGCCAGCAGAGGTTAAACCACGATAAGTTGTTTCAGTAAATTTATAACCTGAGTATAGGTACGGAATGTTTCAAACCTTCCTCAATAATTTTTGATAGGGTTTTTACCTCTTGTTGCTGTTTTTGTGTGGTTGGTTTTTTTACTTCACTATTCTCAACTTCCTGACAAAATACAGCTTGGAAACATACATTAATTTGATTAAAAACAAAACGGAACAAAAATAATCGAATCAGCACAGCTAAGATGATGCAAGGCACTTCACTCTCAGCACAGATTTTATCCCATGCAAAGAAAAAGCAGCGGTTTTAAATTCCCAGCTGAGACTTTGCTATGTGCGTGATGTAGTTGGTAGACAGACAATAGGGAGAGGAAATGTCATATGAAAATATTACAAGAAATAAAAAATGTTTCTTTGAAATTCAAATTTTTGACAACAGTAGGCTTCTAAAAGTGTGAAGATAGAGACTACACCAAACAATATGCAGTTATAAACGTGGAAACAGTTTAGGCAAAATAGGAAGACTCTTATTTAATGCCTTGAATTCACCATGAGGAAATTATATTCTTCCATGTATTTTAAATTTCCTGGACATCTTATGTTTCCTGCAGTAAAAATTGGAGTGTTAGGTTTTCTTATTTTTTTCCACTGTAGGTAATTGAAATTTGTGCATCCTCACCTCCCACACTGGAAATCCATCCATTTGAGATCCTACTCTAGGAAATCAGTTTTCTATGTTAGAAGAAGAAGAAGAGCAGGTAGAGGTCTTAGTCGTCTTGTCTGCCATCCTGCTTCAAAGCAGGATCACCTGTGCTTGCTTCATCCCTGGCCAATGAGTACGTAACTGCTCTTAAAGATCTCCAGTAATGAAGTCTTTGCAGCATCCTCAGGGAAATCTATCCTGAGCTTAAGTGTTCTTCCAATTTAAAAGATTTTCCTAATATCTAACCTAAATCTCCTTAGCTGTAAGCTAAGCCCATTAAGTCTTGTGGTATCCCAAGTAAAAATGGTGAACAGAATCTTTCCTTCCTTTCAGTACATTAAGGCTATTATCAAATCTCTGCTCAGTCTCTGCTTTTCTGTACGCTAAGCATCAACAGTTTATTTAAGCTCTTCCTGTAGGACAGATTTAAGACCTTTGATCATTCTTTTTGTTGTTGTTGTTCTTTTGATTATTTTTTTTAAATGATTTTTGCAAATTCTTTAACTTTTTCTTGAACAGCACTGATCAAAACAGATGCAATATTTCAGGTGATATCTAGATGAACTGTTATTTTGGGAACGTAGCCTATTTCTGTGCTTCCCAGGAAATGGTTCCCTTTCTTGTAAGGGCATGACATTTACTGAGTCATAAGCAACTTGTGATCTACTATAACCTTCTAATAAAGTCTTCAGGATTCCTAGTTAGCTGACTATTCACTGTATTTTCTTTGTGCCTCAGAGCTTCTTTGTTCCTTTTGAATTGTCTTCACTTTTCTAGATTACTTCTTCCATTAGTCATACTTTTTTGGGGGGAGTTTGGGGGGGAGCTTGTTTTGTTCAGACTGCTTTTCTGTTCTTCTACAACTTCTGCACCCCTGCGTCTTCATGAGAAAATGTGTACTCTCTATAATCCTGTTATTGAAAACACCAAACAGCATAAGAACCACTGTAGACAGTGAAGGAACCTGGCTTAATGCTCCCTCTCTAATGGTGGATGCTTAACAAGTGTAGAAAATTGTTTTCCATCCTGTATTAGCACTGCATCAGTATTAGATTAATCTAGTTCACAGGGCTTTTTGTTTGGTGGCTGCTTTTTGTTATGTTTTCCTTTTCTTTTTCTTTCCAAGTTTGCCCACAAGAATTTGTCAACAAGCTTACAAGTACCAGGAAGTTTAACATCTATAGTTTTTTATTATTATTCTTTATATCTTGTTTTGGTTTTTTTTGGTTTTCATGTGACTGTTACCTTGTTATAGAAAGGAATTAAATGTATTTCTGTTGACTACTTCATGCCAAATCTATTTTGACTCTCATCTAGAAGCTTACAACTAGTTTATTTATCTCAGTAATTTTCCAGGAAAGGAATCTGACTTCTCTGTAACTGCCTGACCCTTATTTTGTACTTGTTTTTTAAATGCAGATGGGCACAACGTTTTCCCTTTTCTGTTTGTCCAATACTTTACCACTGTCATGGCTTATAAATGTTAACTAATTTTGACATCGCCTCAGTCAGATCTCTAATGAACTAAATCCACCATAGCTGTTTTGAAAATATTTAACTTACCTAAATAGCCCTAGATTGTTCTTTCTATATTTTAGAGAGATCCTGTTTTGTCCTGATATGTTGGTATTAACTGTACTAGCAAACTGCACTGTTAACATAATTGCAAGCAGATTCAAGCAAAAAAGAGATTAAAATTTTTGGTCTTCCCTATTTTCCTCTTTCTTGCTTTTCTTCTCCATACAGCAGCAGACCAGTAGCTTTCCCCCTTCCCCCTTCATTCCCCTCCCATTGTGTGTATGGGTCCCTATTATTACTAATGCCCTTTCAGAATTATTTCAGTTACTTCTTATGCCCCTTGCTAGTTCTGTCTCTGTGCTCTTGGGTTTTATACTTTGTGTATGCACTTGTGTTATTCTATTCTACTTGTCCTTGGTAATTAAAATTTTCTAATTTCTGGCCTTTGAAGTCTCAGGGAAATGACATCTCAGTGGTCATCGGTTTCCCTTGCACACTCAGATAATCTATCTTTAGCTGTCCTTTTTAGTAAAGGGACTCCTGGTTCTCCTTTATATTTTCCCCTCTTTAAAATTTGTCAGCTGGATATTTGTCTTTTGGAGCTCTAGCAATTCTTTGATTTTATTCAAAGCCTATTGAATTCTGCTTTCATGAAGCCTTTGGTTTTCTTTAGTCATATTCTTTTTGTTTCAACATGATTGTCAACTATTACCTCGTGGTGACTCTTACGGGTAAATAGCAAAAGGGTTACTATCACTACAGTATGATGATACTGAGGAACTAATTTCCTCTAGATCTGTTTGGGCTTCTGGGAAATGTGCAAGCTAAGTGAATTCTGAAGAAATGGAAAAAGGTTTGGGAGAGATGAATCCTACAGGCGAACTTATGCAGTGCATGGGATGTGACAGCTCAAATAACGCAATCTGTTTGTATCATCAAACTAGAAATACATAGAAGTTTTATATCGTGTTTCTCTTGGGAGAGTCCTTCTTTTTTTCCTTAGCAGCTTGTAATGTTTCATTTGGGTGTGTTTTCCCTCTTTGGCTATGGAACATGTGTCTTCTGTGAACACTACTGATTTGGCTTTGTACCATAGAGGAAACTGTCCACAAAAGAAGGATGAAGAGGAAATACTAAAATGATATGCACTTCCATGAGAAAAAACAGTGAGTGAGTGTGACTGAGAATGATATTACTGATCTGCACATGTTGTAAGGTGTTTGGTTTTTAAGATGTTTTTGTGTTGATTTCTGCTGCCTATGAGTCAACATCAAATTATCTAACAGAAGCTAATATCCTATGTTACAGAAATTTTTTTCCTGAAAAGTCTGGATGCAGAAAGTGGGATGTTTTCACTTTAAGCCATGCTAGCAAAAGGTTGCGCACATTGATTTTCCATCTATAGGAGCATCATTTAAATTTTCTTGCCTCAGAACGATTCCATTCCCTTTCCCGTTGGAGTTTTTGTAAGACAAATTAAATGGGTAAATGAGTTGACAAAATGACCCCTGAAAGGCCACAGAGAACCCCCCAGTTTGAACCATTACTTGTAGTTCTGCAGTATTAGGAGAACACAGTAGATGTTACCTGTAAAAGCTGAAGATTTAGGTCATGGGAGTATAGGGTTTTTTCAGTGCTGTATGTGTACTACATGGTAAACATAGCTGTTGCATGAAGTATAATTCAAGAAGGTCTCTGGTGGAGATTGTCTATTTGTTCTTCCTTCTTTTATTTCTTACCTACATCTGCAAAGGGGTATCTAGTTATTTCAGTAATGAGGAATTCCAGAAAAGACTGTATCAGACTTATTTTTTTTTCGGAATCATTTGCATATAGTAAATACAATTAGCAAACTCAGTGAGTTTGCTAGATACGGTTGCTTCACGTAGCGAGAAGGGGGAATGGCATGAAAATTTTCCCCTTATCTTCTCTGCACTAAAAATTTGAAAGAAGTCTCTTATTTTAATTCCACAGTGATATCTAGCATGTAATGGTTTTCTGCACACAATGTACTGTATAATCTTAAGATCAATAAGTATTCTGTTTTGTACTGAAGTGCTATGTGCTTCAAAAACATGGCAAAAATGGATTTTATGCATATTTTAGATGCCTACTATACCTTTCATAATGAACAAGACTATAAGCATCTGAAAATGATCACTGAGCATAACTGGGAAGATCAGCTGTAATGGAAATGCACCATCTAGAGTAGCTTTATAAGCATAAAATATTAAGAAACCATCTGTGTCAGATAATAAGTTAATAACACCTTTTGGTAAATGCTCTGATACTTTTGTCTGCTGCTGCGACATCACTTTATGCTTTGTATAACATAGTTTGAGTATAGATTTTAGTGCTTTGAAAGATATGTATAGCATTCACAATAAGAACTTTATTTCTTACGGTTGTTTGTGACAAGGATAGATTCATCCAGTTGCATTAAGATAAGCTTGCAATGTACTCAGCAGATTGCAGTGAATCCCTCTATTCACAGTAACTTATTCTAGTTTCAAAGAATAAGCAACTTTGCACATACTGTATGCTAAAAATGTGAATGCCAAAAACACTGCAGTGCCAGCTCCTTTAGGTTTCGATGCCCTTAAGAATAACCTGATGAAATTGGCCCCAAATACCCATTTTAAAAGAAAACCAAACCAAAAAAAAGTTTTTTCAAAAGGCAATTCTTATAAATGAAGAATTTCAGGTAGATAGGTAGACTTTTAGGTACTTCTAAAACCCAAACAAACCTTAACTCCTAGACTTTTGTGGTCTGTCCACGTGATTATGAACTTACCTTTTAAATTGGGCAGCAGCTTATTGACTGAATTTAAAGGGAAACTAGCATGCAAAGCTTTAGGACACTGCAGTCACACACATTAATTGTTCTTAAGCAGCAACATGAGCTACACTTCCAAAGCTTCACAAGTTGCCAACCACCATAACAATTCTGAAACATTACACTAGGGAGGCCAGACAAAGAAAGGAGGTCAGGCTGTAGCAAGGACCAAGAAGAGCAAAGCTCCAGGGAAAAACCGTTGGTATTGAGGCCCTAAAATCCACATTGTAATTATTTCTGGGGTTTTACTTCAGGTGAGTTTTAGTCTGGTACCGTGGACTTCGTGCTCATGAGCAAGTGAACTACACTGCATGCTGTCATGGAGCACGTCTTTTATTGGAACCTCACCTAGATGAACTATAGTCCCTGGAAGTCCAAAACTTCTTTTGTGTGAGGAGAGGATGTACGGGCAGTTGGTTCACTTGCTTCAAAAGTGAAATCCGGATGCAAACTGAAACTCTGATGCTCCCGTTGAATGTTGCAAGGTGTCTGAAGAAGTCCTATTTTACTGGAATCTACTTTGAAAATTAGTTGAATTAGATCATTTTAATACTTTCTGGTTGAATGAGTCTGTTACGTGATTCTGCTTTTCTGAAAGAGCTCCTTAATCTGTCTCTTCTCTATAAGGAGCAGTTTGCTCTCAGAGAATTCAAGCAGAGTTTTTCTGTATTGTGATGGTACTCTATGAAGCAATCATGTTACAGAGCCCAGGAAGCAGCATTAAAAAAAGAAAAAGGAGAACTTTACCTATCTTGATACACTTAAAGGACTGGAGGGACAACAGTCTTTTATGAGAATTTGTGTTTTTATAGAAGGAAAGTTTTGAAGAAAAAAGAATGGAAAATATGGATTGAAACTCTCTTCGGGGGGAGGAAAGGAAGGTAAGTTGTGTATCTAGAACACAGCCTGAACAGAACCTTCCTTTAAGTTCTGAAAAATTTACTGTTCATTTTCACTGGAAGCGGATTTGCGTCAACCATAAATTCAAATAACTTTTAACTTGATGTAAACTTCCCAGAGATTCAAATTTCAATGGAAGTCTAGAGGCACTTTGTGTGGGTTTGGGACTCTTGTACAAGGCAGATGGTGGGAAATATGAGAGTATCCCACGGAGGGCTATCAAGGTAGCTGGGAGTGCATTGTATGAAGTATGAGTAGAGGCTGAGAGAGCTGTATTTGTTCAACCCGGAGATGAGCAAGGCCAGGGAGGATGCTATTGTGCTCTACAATTGCCCAATGGGGGGTGCAGAGTCTCAGTGGAGTTGTACTCATCTCAGAGGCATACAGCAGTAGGTCAAGAGGCAACAGATTGGAATATGGAAAATTCCAACTTGATGTAAGAAAAAACTTTCACTGTAGGAATGGTAATTACTGGAATGAGGCTCAGAGAGGTTGTCCATTCCTGGAGGTTGTTCACGACTTCACTGGACACAGCCCAGTGAACTTAAGTGCACTTGCTTTGCATGGGGATTTGGACTAGAGACCTGTAGAAAACCCCTTGAACTTTCTATGGTTCTGGGCATCATAATCCAATTACAATTCTTTTAGTTTTGTCATGTCTTTGCCTTCATAAGGTAAACTGGTATTGGAAAGACTGGTATATCTGAAAAGACCTTTGGAATTAAATATTCAGGAAGGCTTCTCAGTCAAAAAGCTGAAGAATTTCAGGTAGATAGGTAGACTTTTAGGTACTTGTAAAACCCAAACAAACCTTAACTCCTAGACTTTTGTGGTCTGTCCATGTGATTGTGAACTTACCTTTTAAATTGGGCAGTGGCTTATTGACTGAATTTTAAAGGGCATAAATGACTTGTAAGCCAAGAAATGCAAAATGAGCTAGACTGTGCTCATAATGATATTAGTAAATGCATATGTTACATGATGGTGAGTCCCAGGAGCTGCATATTGAAAACTGAATTATCTAATCTTTGTACATTCACTTCATCCCTTTATAAGCTTGATTAATATCTACACAGCTACTCATGTAGATGTACATCATTTTTATTCTTTTCTAGTAAAATGCTGTTAAACATGGCAATAGCATTGTATAATTTTTGCAAGGTTATATACTTTTCTATATAAATTTTCTAATCTATTATAGACACACAAGACTTTTTTTTTTCCTCTCCAAAATTAAATAAACATTTAATTAAATAAAGATTTTTCTCTTCAAAATGGAGTCTACAAATATCTAATCCCAGAGCTACAATTTCTTAACCTTCCTTCTCTTCTATGAGATGTTGCTATGGTTATTACCCTGCTGGGGAGTGAAATGCAGTAATTTGCTTAGCAATTCCTCTCTTCCACAATACTGTACACATCTATGGGAGGCTTGCATTTGCTGAGTGCACAGTGTGACAAGTATGTTGAGTTTTTTTGGTTTTTTTTTTTACATGAAGTCATGGTTTGTAAAGCACATATATTTTGGGTTACTAACAGGAATTCTTATCCAGTAAAAACAAGCTTCTGTGGTAGCAAAAAGAAGTTTTATAGAAAAGCTGTTCCAAGTACATCATTCCTTTTCACCTCTCTGCAGAAAACACGATGACCCTTTTCTTTGATAGAAAGGGCAGCAGATACCATGTATGATATCCTTTTAAATTTGTATGACATTATTAATTAAATGGCAAGCTAATCAGAAGCTTGAAGGAAGTTTGAGTCACAGTCGAGGTTTGGTTAAGAGCAAGAGGATTGTACTGAGTGTGGTTGAAGAAAAATGTTGACAATAAGAATATTCTTATTGTATCTGTTATGTTTCAGTATGGTCTGACTTGCTTCAGATCTTACAGCACGACTGTAATGTAAGTAGTAAGCAATGATAAGATTTGCAAGGGTTTCTTTGACAAAGGTGAGCATCTTCATCATTGCACAGGATTTATAAGCCACTTAATTTATAGGCTTCTGCAAACAGTTGGGCTGCATTGAACGTACAACATTTGAAAATGTAGAAGATGATTTTGTCGTGGCAAACAGGATAAAAAGGTTGGATTTGACTTGATGGTGAGGTTTTAAGGGAGACGGCTGTGGAGGGAGCTGAATATAATCCTTGTGTTAAGCAAAGAAGGTACTGCATTGCAGGGATGCATTACAAGGCTTGAAAGGGCCAAGAGAAAGGTACTAATATTTAATGAAAAGATGCAAGGAAATAGGTTGCAGGTCAAACAAGAATGCGTCTTACTTAGACAGAAAACCCAGCAGAATGATGTTTGGCAAGTACAACAGAAGAAATCAGTAGTGCTCCTGTTTGGTTTTTGTTGTTTTTTTTTTTCTTTATTCAGCTTCACCTGGCAGGGAGTTAGAAGGTGTTAAATGCTGCTTGTGTGAGTCCCTCCAGTGCATTCCAGATTCAGCAAGATACCATGCTTTTGTTCAGTGATGCAGCTTCAGCTCCAGTATCTTATTACTGTTGTTCCATGTTACAGAGATTGTGTATTCTCTTGCCCCACCTCTGACTATGAGACCAGGCAGTCCTTTTCTTTCTATATGCAAATTTCAGGTTTTGACAATGTAAAGTTGGAGTATACCTTCTAAAGGTCTACTGTACCTCTTTACCAAAGTATCAGGTGGTGGTTCTGCTATGGATTTCCCTTAGTTTCATTCAATCTTGTCATAATGTTTCAAGCAATGGAAATTCCCCCTTTTCTGTTGGGGAAGTAATTGTTCTGTAGTCTAATTAATCCCACAGTCAGGTTGGTTTTTCGTATTATTCAAACAAAATAGTCTTAATTAACTCCCCAGCCCTTCTTGCTCTGCATGCTCAGCAGAACACATTAGAATTGATGGTCTGTGGTCATTCTTGCTGCTGTTTGGATATTATAGCAGCTATCTCCTCAAGTGATGTCAGGTGTGCTCTGATAGACATTCTTCTTCTATATCCTCTTTCTCCTCACTGGTCACTGATGTTTTCTGGATGAAGAAACTCAGGAGTACATTTTCTGGAAGAAAAAAGGACAGAATGGATGAAAAATAATAATAATTTTTAAAAAGTAAAGTATTACTCTCTACATGCAGTTTATGAAAGCCTATGGGCTCATTCTACCAGGAAGTGGTCAGCCAACTATCTGGATTTAGAGACTTAACTAGTTCCATGTAATTTGGGGAAAAAAACCAAAGGCAGACAGGACTCTGTGATTGAACAAGGTGATGTCCATGTCCTGTCCCCCCCACACCTGCACTGAAGCATACAGCAGTAACAATGCTGTAACAATCCCTGTACAGTGAATGACGTAAGGGTCGTGGAAGGCTTTGTACAAATTGATCACATTTGGCTTCAGTGCAACATCAGCTGAAAGCACAAATCACATTTCATCCTTTTCCCCCTTTCAGCTGTTTGCATGTTCTAGTGCTATCTTTCAGCTCTCTGTGTGTTGCTAGGGTTTCAGCAAACTCTTCTGTTCATTTTTGTAGAAGAAATAAGTGTTTTATTGCAATTGTCTGGAATTTTCTTCAGTCTTGCAAAAAAAGTGTCTGTCAAATGCACCTGTCTTTTTGCACTGAATTGTCAAAAATTGATGCACAGCTCCCAGAAGCGTAGAGAACTTGTTTTCCTTTCTAAATCAGACAAGATTCTCCTAACCTTTTATTTGCCTTACAACCATATAGTAAATTCACAGCAGACTGACTGCTCACTTCTCACTCAGCCTTCCAGACTTTCCTCCATAGAGGTGTTTCTCTGTTTCCACTTCATCTGCTCTAGCTTAAGACCATGGGATTTTCCCCCAGGTTTGTGGATACTTACTCTAATGTGAAGAATATGGCAGAATGTCAAGCTTTCTGCTTCCCAATCTCCCTCCCCGTTTTTCCTCAACCAAACAAGGTCAGTGTAACTGGAACATGGGTATGTGTCCTTAAAGTTGAGGAGTTCAGGGAATGGCTGAGTTGGTATATGACCTCCAACCTTTAGATTTTATGCAAAGTGAGAAAAGTACTAAAGGTTCTTTCTTCTAAAATATTAATAGCAATAGTCATATGGAGAAAAAAAACTTGACTGCAGTCAACCATTTATAATTTTGTTGATGCTAGATGTTATGCTCTATGTTGATTTAGAAATTACAGTAGTATTTATGATTACAATCAATAGATTATAATTGTGTTGGTGTTACATTATATGATGTTATGTGTTGATCTTGAGACTATAATTGTGTTGATGATTAAAATCATCAAATTATGTTGTTTGTAAGTTGGATCAGGATTCTCATGGCCTTGTACAGTTGAGTTTGGACTATCTCCAAGGGTAGAGATTCTCCTTTTTTACTCACTTCAGCCTGGCTCTGTCACCTCTACCCTTCCCAACAGGCAGTTCTAGAAAGCAGTAGATCCCTTTCCTGCTCCCTTCCCCTAAGCATTCTCTGTCTTCTCCAGGTTGAAAAAAAGCAACATTCAGCCTTTCCTTGTGTGTCACATGCAGCAGCTGCTGCCTAGACTGGTAGGTCTCCATTGGATTGAGTCTGGTTTGACACTGTTCTTCTTGTACCTGAGGCCTCAGATGTGTTCCATCTCATTGCTTGGGCTTATGTATGTCCAGTTTGTGCAAATGTAACTCAGTCTTCCTCTACAGGAGTACTGCTTCCCTAGAGTCTGCCCACCAGGAAGCCTATGAGCAGACCTTGCCATTTAAGATTGAGGCACTAATCCTCATCGAGTCCCTCCTGTATTCTTTACGACCGCATCCTTCACCACATTGAGCAGTGGGCCTTTATTTTCCTTGGTTTTCCTTTTGCTGCTGCTGTACCTATGGAAGCCCTTTACTGCCCTTTGCATCCCTTGCCAGTCCTGTTTCTCCATGCTTTGTGTATGTTGAGCACGTTTGGCCTCAGAGCAGCGTAACCAGGAGTAATAGCAGAGTGTGATTTGCACTCTGTGTGTAGTTTGACTGGCTTCCTATGGATTGTGTGTCAGTCAGCTCAGGCAATGAGCAGCTCCTGCTGACTGGTGCAGAGGAACTAGCGTATGCATTAATGAAAGGGATCATGTCAGATCATACAGTAATGTAAAACTTGGGATCAAAATCCAGAAAAGTCTGCATTGTTTTCTCTAAACTGAATTTCACCCGCAGCAGACTGCTTCAGGAGGGCTGTGTGCGAGATGCAATACAGGTTTACAGCTGTAAACCTGGGATGCTGAGGTAGAGTAACTCCTTCAAAGTCTTATTCAGCAATATAATATTAAAAGCTTGTTTCATCTATTCTTTTGACAACTGTGTCTTAATGACCCAGAAAAGAGGTATCCAAGCAAATATATACTAGGACTTTAAAACCCTAAAGGAATTCAGTCACTAAATTGTCTACAATTATTTGACACCCACACAATGCTGCCTTAATGTATTACACTGAGAATATGTTGATGATTTCACACACAGTTCCACATTAAAATCACTGAGCAAAGCATGGAGATTTTATTTTGCACTCTTTATGTAGGGACGTAAATTTAATAAATATTGTGTGAATATAATTATTTTGTTAACTATATTTACATTGACATATATAATTTTAAAAGAAGCTATTAAACTCAGCAGTAATAAGTGAGATTATATGTATATATTTACACACACACAGAGTTATGCTCGTTAAGTAGGGCTGTGAACTGACTTCATCGTCCAAGTAGAGGTACATAAACAGAGAGGCAGTGCCAGTGCAATGTTTTACAGTTTCAGCATTTCATTTTTCTTACGGAGCAAATCTGATTTCTCCCCAACCCTCCAGTGGAAAATGAGGGTAAAATTATTTTTTCTCTGCCGATTCAAAGGTTGGATCCTTTAGCCTCAATTAAAATGATAATGATTAATAGAAAAATGGTATCTTATGAATTTATAAAGTTAAATTTTAAACTGAGGGGGCTTTCCCTTTGTATTTATTTTTTTTAAATGATAGCTTAAAGATTAAGCAAACTTGGTTACAGTGACCTTGTGTTCTTATTAAATCTTACTATATAAACAAGAAAAGCTGTAGACCAGAATGAAGAGAGGCTCCACATAGCATTTCTGATTTCTTGGCATTGCTACAAATAAAGTCAGGAAACCTGTTTTAGGTGTTCACAGATTTCTAGTAGAATAGTTCTGGAAACTCAAGTAAAACCGGGTAGGCCTTGAAGACTTATAGACATTCTGAATACTATGAAGAAATATCAGTTGCTTCAGGGAAATCTTGCTTAAGATCACAGAAAAATATTCATACTGATTGAAATTAAAACTTTTTTTCTTTTGCTTTCACTATCTTTATGCATTAGAGGAACAGGAATTCTAGGGGTTTGCCAAAAGTCTAATGTTTAACACATTTCTGTTGGGCAAGTTAATATTATGCCTCAGTTTCCCTGCCCGTAAATAGGGATAATGATACTTATCTCTTGTAAATTGCTTTGGGAACTTTGCATTATGAAAGTTGAATATAATTATTCATTATGTTTGCTTCCTATGAATATTCTAGTGAATGTTTCGCAAGGGGATGATTAATTTTCAACAAATATCGCAGACTTGAGAAAATGAGTTTATATCCTCATAAATATAAATGTTCTGTTTCATATATTGAGGAAATGTGACATATTTGTATTCCATACAAATTAAGGCAGTATTCTCAAACGAGGAACACCGAGCCCACATGTGTTAATCACATGTTCTTCCATGCCAAGAGCTATCAAGCTTCCCTCATGCCAAGAGGGAATGATTCCGAGTGAGAAATATATTTGTAGACAAAAGTAAGAAGACATGTAGATAGATAATTTACAAAGTTACGGTTATTTCCACATGGTACAGAGGTAAAACAAATATGATACTTAAGTTTTAAGTCTACAAAGAGTCATTCTGTCAGTCAGTTTGCGTGGTGTGACATAGGTCATGACTATCCCGTGCATGGCAGAACTGTCAGTCTCGTGCAACCGTAGGGAGAACATTGTTTAATAAGTATATACTTCAGAAAGGCCTGGAATGCCAAGAAATTGGAAATCTGTGATTTGCCTTCATAGGTTTTTCCAGTGGTTAGTCACCCTCACTGTGAAGAACGTTTGCCTCACAGCTGAGTTATTCTGCCTTGCTGTTGGTGCTGTTTTCTCTCTGTGACGCTGCTTAGATGGTAGAATTGCATAACAGTAGAGACCCCTTTTAGATAGTCTAGAGGTATCAAGTCTTTGTCTCCCAATAAGACACATTTTTCTAATCTTAAAATAATATTTGTGATATATTTGCACTTTCTCTCTAGTTTCTCAGCTCTCTATAAAACTATTACCAGATGTGGACTGTAACATTGTCCTGTTCTTATTCTTTGCTCTTCTTTCTTTGTCAGATACTGAATTAGGGTTAATTTTTGTTTGTAACTAGCATCATAACAGAGTATATGAATTACTTTTCCACTTATTTTCTACTTCCTTGTCAGAATTGCAATTTTTTGGCTTCAATCTGTCATTCCCTCGCTAGGACCTGTATTCTGTGCTCCTTGGCCTATAATTCGGCTTTGTATTTGTTTCAGTACAACCTTCCTGAGAGACGAAGTATTTCCATGTGGCTTTGGTCACTGTGGAAGCTACAAATTTTATTAGGAGTACTTGTATTGGTATTCAACTGTGTGATCAAGCCAGTTGTTGTTTCGGTGAGTCTTTTCTTCTGTGACAATTACACTGTGATCTACCAGTGTCTTTCACCGAGTAACAGTGTGTGTGTGTGTGTGTTGTGGGTGAGTTGCTTTTTTCATAGTTCTTGCTATTTGTTTTTGTTTTTATTTTTTAAATCTTGATGTAGGAGTGTTTCTAATTAAAAAACCAAAACAACAACACAAACCCACAAAAAAAAAGCCCCAAACCCCCACAAAAAAAATCCAAACAAAACAAATAAACCAATTTCTATTTGAAGTAATTACATCTAATGAACAAAGCCAGAAAAGTATGCATATGAATATCAATACTGTTATCTTCATCTTGCTATTGCAAAGCAACCTGTAGTCAGTATCTTTTTAATTGTTTGAAAAACATACTTGCATAGGTTTAAATGAACACAGTTGTACTTCACTTCAAGGAGCAGGAGTTAAGAAGCAAGTGAGAGAAAGAGGGACACATCTCCATTTGCGCATAATGTAGAAATGTTATAGCTTTTATTACAACTTTAATCTCTGTGTCCAGGAAGCAAGGTACAAAATATCAGGACTGGTCAGAAAGGAGCTGCATCAGCAGAGATGCTTTTGGGGGCTAGCCCTGAATTTAATTACTGCTATTACTAAATAACTTATTGGGAATGAAAATTCAGCCTTCTCTAGAAAGACAAATGTAAAGCTGTCTGAAAATGATGCAAGAAACCATTTCCATTTCTAACGATGAAACACCTGAAGCTTCACTGCTATATGGGGAACAAGAGCCATGAAAGGTTTCAGATAACAAATAAGGCAGTAACTGAAGAATTTGAGGCAAGATTTCTCTCGGATAGCTTTAAAAAACAAGTTATTTTCACTTACAGGAGCTTAATTGGATAATTATTGCCCCATGGGCAGGCTACAGGTTAAGAAACACTTGCACAAACACTCTCTAACAGTCCGAAGTTTAGTTGGGGCATTTAAAAAAAAAAAGAAGCCAAAACCCCAGCAACAGGAAGCCAACAGGCCAAAGAGCTTTATAATTTTGTCAACTTTTTTTTTCCCCCTTTTTTTTTTCTTCAGAGGTGTGAATAGATATTGAATTGTGCCTGAAATGTGTGATTGCTTTGTCACTGCTGCTATACCAAGGGATTTTTTTTTTGGCAGTTATCGTTAAATAAAAACTGCCAGTGAAAGAGTTGAGCTAAAGGAACATATTTGAAAGATTCCTGCACCAGTCAAACTCGCTTAGCCCCTTAATCCCTTACATTGGCAGTTGAATCCAAGAGACATGTAGTAGTGCACAGAGGAGCTATAAACAAACAAAGCTTGAAGCTCTTGGCACCTTAAAAAAAAATCGCCTGTTTCGCGTAAATACATTGCAATAAAACAATAGCTGCTATTAGTGGAGAGAGAAATCAGCCGTGAGAAACTCGAACTGGGTGGCCTTCCAATTGTGGGGAAAAAACACCAAGAAAGAGGTTGAGATAAATCCTGCAAATACCATATGAGGTTTTTGAGGAATTAGGGATAAAATACACTGGTAGGACACATGCCGAAAACTAAAGTGGTTGATCATTTGAATGGTAGAATATTTGTCTTGGACACCAAAACACTCAACTCCCCTCGATTTAAATAGCTTTCTTTGATCACCTGTTATAATACCACTGCCTTACCACCCTTTCTTAGCCTGTAATTGCTCACATTCTGCAACCTTTTTGCTGTGGAGTATGGGAAAGAATTAAATAAAATTAGTTGTCGTATTTTTGAAGAGCAGTGGTGACAGCAAGGATTCATTCTCGTAATTAAGAATGTTTCAATGCCAATAGTTTGAATATCCTGTTAAAAAATGCAATGTGAAGGATTTGTGTGTTGACTTAATGATGCATGTGCCTAAAACTGGAAAAGCTGCATTTGAAATTGTTACGTTTTAGTGGTTTGAAACTCTACTACATTGAAAGTATTACACCCCTGTAATAGACTGAGGTAGAAATACTATATAAAAAAATGCACAAATTAATGCTCTTCAGTGGGTCCTTTAATATATGCAAAAGGTATTTATCTGTGGGAACAACTGTATCTATACCCATTTTTTTAGTAGGTGGGGTGGACAGGTGAGGAATTATGAGAAAATTATAGAAGTAGGCAAAACAAATTTAACCTCTTTAAAAGTGAATTTGCTTGTTATCTTCTCTACTTTAGTTTGCCTTTCTTTTGATTTAGCATCCCATACATTTCCATTTCTGCTATCTGTGATGTAGGTCTACTCTCATGATGCTTTTAAACCATTTGCTAAATCTTCTGTTGCTAAACTAGGTAATACAAGCTGATGAACATGCTGGAAGACTAGTTTCTGAAATCTGTCTGGTTGTGAAATCTGATTTTGAATGCCTAGGCTACATTTTCATCAGCCTAAAACTTTCATCATGATGGGAATAGTAGTTTGCCTTCTTTTTGTTTTCAGTTTTGCAGTGAGATTGGTGTGAGACACGGAGGGTAACAGATGAAAAACTGTCTAAAGCCAGGTGTTTTCAGTAAGTAGGCAAAGCTTGCCTGAACACGGAGACCAGATGTTATTTCAGGGAGAAGAATTCATTCTCATAATTTTAAATAGCAGTAGAAGGAAAGACTCTAGAGGATAAGATGAAAATATCTGGGAGCCTTGCAGGACTGTCTTAAACCTCACGTTTCTTCTCTATGCTTAGTAAACTGTGTGGGAGAAGCATTGGGTTCTGTGCTTGTGTAACTTCATTTGTATAAAGCTACTCCTTGGAGTAGTTAGTAAAACATATGCTAATATGCCTGAGAGGTGAGGATTGACAAATCATATCCCATGAGAGTGTGTACTACACACAATCTTGTTAGCAATGGAATTTAATAAATCCCTTGTCTCTAGGCTGCCCCAGGTGACTTTGCATCCCAAGCTGCATCATTTCCGGAGCACACTGTATACTCCACCATGGATTCTGCAGGGCAGGGGGGAGGTTTTTGTTGTCCACCCTCCTCCTTCCAGCTTCCTGAATAGTCTGAGAACTGGATGGCTCGAAGGCAGCAACCTTTGGACATTTGTTTGTCTTTATAAAGCTGCTCTGCTAAATCAGTGGCCTGTCTGAGCAGTCTGCAGGCTTACCAAAGTCTGGAAGCAGCATAGACAGCAGCATTGTTTCTACATCTGTGTAGCTCTATACACTGTGAACATAACAGTGAGGTCTCTGATAGCCTGGGGTCTTTTGCATCATGCAGTATCTTAGAGGTCCTCAACACATAATGCCATTTGATGTCACCTCTTATAAGATACACAATTTACTTCTGTTATTGTTGTTGTTCTGAGAATGATCCCTATGGAAGTCAGTACTGCTGGAGAGGTGTTAAATAGCCACTGCAAGAGACTGAAATCCTCCCAGACAGTTCATATGCAACACAGGCAACAGAATACAGACACGTCATAATGTGTGATTAATATACCATAATGTATTAATCATGTGTCTCGCTGCTATCATCTCTAGAGATCAGAGAAGCTATGATTTGTTCTCTAAGTGTGAACTAAATAGGTATTTCCTATTTACTTTGCAGTACTCTAAAAGCCCTCAAGTCAAAATGGTATCTTGTGTGTATGTTTTCCATCCACATCCAAGGTTTGTTCACTGTTTGGCATTTACTATGTCATAATTTTGTCCTAGAACTCCCAGGGAATTATTTTCACTTACATGAAGATCTCTTCATGGTGTTCTGTCAGTGAAAAGGGGACTTAAAGTGGGAGTAAATTACACTAATATCTAGTGCTGTTATATTGTCAAAGAGATGTAAAGCAGTATTATCGTAGTTGGATATTACGTCCATCTGCTCACTTCAGTTCTCAACAAAAAGAAATTCTCTCCTTAGCTAAAAAGGATACAGCAGGAAGTGGTGAGCAAACTAATTTAGATTAATGGAAATGACAGTAGCCCTTTTTGTTACACGCCTGATTTAAGCCACTAGAAGAGAATTTGGTACTATTACCAGTTTTCTAAGCAATGTTCCCTGGGATGACTGTATTTCTACCTCAGTTTAGGTAAAGTCTTAACGAGTAAAAATTTCTTCTCTGGTATTTTAGAATAGAGAATGTGTGTGAGTGCCTGCATGGACTGTCTAGCAGGATGAGAAAAATTAATTCTTACTCGTGAGCAGTGATGGTTTATTAAAAAGAAGTGCTTGCTTCAGAGAGATGATATCACGATGCATTTCCAGTTGGATTTCTTAAAAATAACCCCAACCAAACAGCCAAACTCCCCAAAACACAACCTGAAAAGGAACAAAGACAATGGGAGGGACCTTTAATGTGTTTAAAGAAACTGTGATTTGATAGTCAAGCACTATATGATAACAGGAGAGCTCTTTAAATCTACTGAGGATCTTCCTGCTTGCTGGCTTTCATTCTGGAATCAAGTGCTATTGCTAAAGGACAAGGAAGCTGTTCTCTCAGTCTTTAATCTGTATATTCCACTGCACTGATTTTAATTGAAACCAGCAATAACTTTTCTTTCATGAAGGATTAATTTATGAGGCACTCTTAAAATTTCTGATGTTGATTTTTGGTAGTGCTGACTGATAACCAATATTTATTTTACGAATAATATCTTGTAGTATGAATACTTGAATTAAATTTAGAATGAATTGTTATCAATAATATATTTTAGCATCAAAAGCAATCACTAATCCTGTAGTATTTGATGTTCTGGATTTCCTTTACCATATAAAACTCTTCTTTGTGCGTGTGGATTTACGTTATCCGTTTAAAAATATAAATACATAAATTATCATTCTAAATAGTTCATTTTATGTCTTTTGTCCCACATATAATTTCACAGGTTCGTTGCAAAGTGACCATGTTATGGCTTTGACAAATTCAAATTAAATCCTTAGAGCAAGTGTGTGACATAGCTGTCTGCAGTGCTAGAAGTTTCAAAAGCCAGCTTCACAAATTAGTTTTACAACAGTTGTGTGAACTCAGAATTCAGGGGTTGGTTCTGGTTTTTATGGAAAGAAAAAATTTAAGAATATGTTCTGGCTGAGTTAATACTGAACTTTGGAAGGGGAGGAAATTAAATGCTGTTGTGATACTTTTAAAAAGTAAAAATGGCAGTGTATGGGAAGCAGATGGTTATGCAAATGAGAAATCTGAGAAGGCCTTTAGAAAGGTTGCAGTAAGGGGAAGAAAAGGACGATAGGTTTTCCTCATATAAGTAAGTTTGGACCAGCAGCAGTTCTGGCCATGTAAAGTTGCAGAACACCTATCGCAGCAAAGTTACAGTCATTTAATGAGGACTCCTAGATACTCCCATAATAACAGCATTATGCTACTAAATTTAATCATATGCATAACATTTCTTAATAATTCCATACAAGACATGCCCCCAAGAACAAATACGGGTCTGCACCATTTTGTTTGTGTCCTGTGCTGAAGGGAATAAGGATTAAGTTCATTGTGTCTGACTCAGGATACAGATGTGCAGTGTTCAGGGTCATTACAGCAACTCACACTGTCTGTCTCCTCAAAGTGTAACCTTAAACACATGCAGAACAGATGCTGCAGAAAAGACTCTCTTTCAGTACAAAGGAAGTGAGAGTCTGGAAAAAAAAAGTGCTTACCAGTCTCTACACCTGTATTTTTTGGTCCTAAACTACAAGCAAAGCATGTATGCACTGGTGACGCTTGCTTTTGGAGAGAGAATAGATTTTGTAGACTGCTAATCTTACTTAAGAAAGAGAACCATCATTGATTGAATTTGCATACAGACCAAGGCATAGCTGTGGACTACAGACTTCTATAGAATTTGTTCCAATCTGGGTAGACCAGAGGTGTACACTGTGTATGAAGGGTAAGCTGCAGAGAGGGGTTCTTTGGAGGTGGTAGTGAAGGAGATGTCAGCTGCTTGCTGCTAAAAGATGGAACTGCTGCATTAATATTGATGAATGTGAAAAAATAGTAATAAAAATAGCCACTTACATTCCTCTCAAACTTTACAGAATCAATAGAAACAGAAAACAGTAGCAAGGAAAATGTTTCTGATTTGGGTACTTTGTTGTAATCCAGCAGTGATCACTAGTGGGTTTAGACCTGGCAAATATGGACACCGTTGGATTAAGATGACATTTGTAGATGCCTTTTTTGATGAAGGGCTCACAAACCAAAAGATGCAGTACTGGCCAGTAGTTAGGCTTTTTCATCAGATGAGTGGTAAACACCAAAACAGTACCCAAGAAAGAAGTTAGATGAAGGGTGATGGGATTGAGAAGCCTCACCATGTGGTCTTGGTTGGGTGTACTGTTTAATACATGTCCTGAAGCTCGTATAGACTTTACTGTTTGAATCTCTGGTCTTTGTCTTTTTGTAACCACAGCCAAAGAGTAATAAAAGTGGATTCACAGGTCCTAGATGTGCCACGCAGCAGCTGTAGTGGTGCACTTGCTCTGTTCAGTCCATGCTTTCTCTTAGCATCAGTGTGAAATGAAGATCTCAAACCCAGCATATTGAAGGAACAAAGTGAGATAGAAAGAGGAATTCCTTTCATTATTTTATTCACTAATGGGGCTTAATTTCCAGAATAGCTATTCTGGTCCATTGATTTCTGGCTTCATGCTCCCCTTGTTTACCAGAAGTTATCTCAACCCAGCTGTTTGATTTTATGAGTGGGCATTTTTGGTTTGGACTAATTCAGTCTTTCTGTCTTCACCTTGTGTTGACTTCAGTGAAATGGTTTTATGCATTAGCCTGAACTTTTGTTTCCTTTGATAACTGAAGGAGATTCCTCTGTGGAACAGGAGCTATAGAAAACTGTAGTAATGTTGCCTTTATTTCTCTGTCACAAGCTTGCTGTTTTAATTTGTTCTTTTTGCCTCTTGTTTTCTTAGTGAGCTCCAGGAAACTGAAGCAAAACCAGTATAAAGGGAGAAGTCAATTCAGGAACATATAAACCTTGCTTTATATTCCATCAGAGATTTTAGCACTTTGTCTTGGCTTAAGAAAAAATGTGGAGGAAGATTAAATTTACTGTGTATACTTAAACATATCACTCTTTTTAACTGAAGCAGTTGTGCCAGGAGCTTGGTTGTTTGGTAAGCAAGCATTTGCATGCCTGCAAAATGATATGCCGGGGGAGAGGGAACGCTGCACATCTTAATCTCATATGCAGAAAGGAAAAAGGGTAGTGAGAAGAGTGATAACTTTGTGCATTTTCCAAGTAGCAAGTAGCTGAAGTTCTACTAAATCAATAGATTTCTCTTCTTGCCCAGAGATTTACATTGTTTTTAATAAAACGCTTGCAATATATTTCCATGGTTAGCTATGCTATTTTAACATAAAATTCAGTGGTCATGTGAAACAGCGTAACGTCGTTGTCCACAGATTACAGATTAGAAATTGTGGGGAAAATACAGAGCTCTACAAATCTATATTTTGTCTTGTATAATGTTCACTAAAGCTTTATAGCAGGCTTAATCAGCTGAGCATGAATTAATGATGGTTATCAAATAAAAAATAATGAATTCCAAATAAATACTTATTGCATAATTGAAGTCGCAAGAATTTTCTATGAATAAAATATGTTTGTATTTACAATGCATAAATTCAGTTGTGACACTGTTGGCCATAAACAGCTTTCTGATGGAAGTATTGATGAGCAATGTTAAATTAGTAATAGCTTGAATACATTTCTTAATTATGTCACCAGCTTTGTGTGCAGGAATGTTGCTTAAAATTAATTGGGTGTCATTTATTTTGTCTGCACCAGAAGAAGAAAATGGTGTTTTGGTTTTTTATTTTTAAACTGTAACATACACTCAAGAGCCTCAGACAATGATACAATGCTTCAGATTAGTCCTTTTATGTGTCTATATGCAGGGGATATGATGCTGTTTACTTCTGCTTTGCCAAAGAAAACGTAGATAATTTTTTCATCGATGCAGTAATCAACATAGATTCACACGTGTTGCCAAAACCATAAATATGCTACTCTGGATCTTCCTGAACAGCAAGACAGGATATACCAGAGAGTTGCACGCGTCCTGCACTGTTAACACAAGAAGTCTTTACGTTTCAAAAACAAACAAATGAACAAAGCTGGAAGTCTACTTCGGGGATAGTCAGAGGTTATTCTGGAGTCAGCAGAGTCACTCCGTGCAACCGAGAGTGTCAATTCTCTGGAAATATTAAGCATTAAGAAAAGGGAAGGATCAGAAGAACAGCAGCTTTGCTGTGCACAGGTTTCTGTGAGATTGTGCTATGCTGTTCAGTGATCAGGGAGAGAAATAATTTGAGAGACCTAGATGTACTTTGTGACTGAGATAGCGTGGGATCTTTGTAAACCACATCTTTCTGCACATCAGTTTCGTATTCACAAGATGAGAATAACTCTTACCTAAGCAGCTGGGATAGCATGAAGTTGATAGAATGTTTTAAATCCACAGAGCTAAGCAATCCTCAGTCACTGCAACGTTAGTTTTTGAAAGATGATTTGAGTGCTTCCAGTTGAATTATCATCACACATTTCAATAAATAGCATGGATGAGAAATTTGCTTTTTAATGTATGTTGAATATAACCCACGCTCTGCTTTGGAAGAAGTGTTATCACTGTTGCTTTCCTGATCTGAGAGCCCTGGTTATGGACCAGTGTGAAATCCTTTTTGTAAAGAGCTCTGCAAAAGAAACAGATAAATAGTAAAGGAAGGAAGTGCAAGAGCACAATAAGCAGAAACCTTAACATGTAAACAATCTTATTATGTATTGCTCTTCCTTTTCAGCAAATGGGAACTTTAAGGAGACGATTGCAGAACAAATAATGAGCCTTGCAAGAGGAAGCCCCCCCCTAAGCGAGAAGTACAAAATGGTAAGTTTGTAAAGATGTTTGTTAAAAAATGTTACTGAGATTGCCTCACACTTCTCCAGCTTTCTTTTACCAAAGTGTAATGGATGGGAAATTAAGAGAGACTGGGATCATGTGAGCAAGTGACAGACTTAAAATGCAAGGAAACTTGTGTTTGAGGGAGAAGAATCTGATGGAGTAACCAATGTGAAGAATATAGACTAGATCACCTGTTAGTCTGCAGCTATCAACCTGGGGGTGCCCGAGGAGATAAATGTATGCCTTTGTGAGTGCTGGGGAACTGCTGGTGTCCTGAACTTTCTAACTGAAGTAGATAAATTAGGGGAAAATCAATGCAAGGATTAACTTTTCTTATCGCCCTCTTCAGAAATCCTTTCTGAGTGCTTTAAACCATGTCAGAAAAAATATTTGAGTGAATGAAGGGCAGAATGAAAAATAGTGATCCATGTATGCAACCATTGTTTTCTATTCAATGGTATATCCACTTGTGGAGTGGTATCTGATGCTCCACAGGGCTTCGTGCTCCTTTTAACAAGCTCAAGTAAATTCATTGCACTTGCACTAAAATCCAAATGGGTTCAGAAGTGCTTGTGATTTCTGAGAACTGTGACCATCTCTCTTGAAAGCTCAAAGCAGTAGAGCACCCTCTGTAGAAATGCTGAAATGCTTCAAGTCACAATTCTGTCTTTGGGCTATCAAGGAATTTGCAGACCTCATCTAAAGAATAAATCCTCTTGAGAAATGATAAAATTTCTTCACATTTTACCAGGAAAAAAAGTATAAGAAACCTACGATGAAGGGTAATGTGTTAGCATAGATGGTATCTCCAGAGTTTTACTTCCTATTTTGTATTCTGTAAATGTTTTTTAAAGGCATGAATATAAATAATCCACCTTACTACCTTCATCTTTATGTTCCACTAGTTAAGAAAAGTTCAAACAGATAAAATCGAGAGTCGTTTTTTTTTCATGGCGTAGTGACAAATTAGAACAAGGTCTACAGTGCTGCTTAAACTCCTCATCCACCTAGTCTTAGATTCTGTTTCTGACAGAGGCCAGCACTAGATGCCCGAGAGGAAGATTGGAGAGCCTCCCACTCACCAGTTCTAGTAAAATCTGTTTCCTGAATAAATGCTTCCAACAGCAGAGCCAACTGACATGCAGGAACAGCTTCATTTTTGCCGTAAGATTTGCAGCATTTAGGTCACGTTTAGACTGAGGACAAAGAAACAGTAAGATTTTCACTTTATTGCCCCTATTTCATCAGTAGCAGGAATAGGTCAGAACAATTACAGTACATCTCATAAAGTCTGCCTTCCCTACTCTGCAACTTGATTATTCCATATAAATTTTCAACTGAGACTGTAAAATCTGCAATATTTATACTATGACATAAAGCTGCAACAGTGTGAAACCTCTCCATTCACTTATGCTATGTCTGTCCGTAAAAGAATTGAGATTTTGAGTTGTTTTGCTCTTCACAGTCTGTAAGAAAATAACACAGACTTTACCTTTCAACAGATCTGTTTTACTGTACATGTTATTTTAAAGTTACATAGTATTTTGTTTTTATACCCAAGTGAAAGAATCATTAAAACCCAGCAATATCTGTGGGTTAGATTTTGAAGGGAAAATGACACCACACAAAATATTCTTTAGAGGAACTGAGCAAGAACAGCACTATTTTAGGACTTGAAAAGAGCAAACTTTTACATCCTTTTGGCAGTGCCAGTTGTGTTCTGTTTTTCAAATGTTGTCAAAAATTATAAAGCATAAAAGCTTTCAAGCACTGAAGATTAATCCTCCCTCCCAGAAAGATATAGATTGTAGTCAAATTCTATAAACCTCGTTTTGCTTCCAGCTACATATTTTTAAGTATAATTCTGAAGCAATATCAAAGCAGATGGTGCAACAGCAGCATTGAAAAAGCATTTGGTGTATTGTAAGTGTCAGGTTAGAATTCGCAACCTGATGAATTGCCCACAAGTTCAGTGCTAAAATGGTGCCATTTCTGTTTTAAAATAACTAAGTTAGAAACTATTTTCAGAACTAGAATTAAAGTAAAAAAGAAAATAAATAACCCATATGTCCCTTGTTGTTTTTAAATATTTAAGTGTCAACTGGAATTGTGAAAGCAACCGTTATGAGTATTGTATGGCTGTAAAACTTTCCATTTGTTCCGAATTTTTATGCTGCGTGAACAGTGTTTTCAAAGACCTTTGCAGCTGGTATTGTCAGTATATACAGGAGATTGGAGTTTTACATAATACTTCGGGAGCAAACACACTCGGCTTTGAAAGAAACTTCAATTTAAAGGTAACAAATTCTCAACAACACCACTGGCTGGAATTGGAGAAATCTTCCTTGGGTGATGGATAAAAATTGACCTTTCTAACTATGAGTAATGTCAAGTGCTGAAGCCATTAAAGTTCAGTTTCCTCACAACTATAAGGGTATATGATGCTATTTTATATTTCTATTCAGGAAAAAAGAGATTAGGATTTCTTTCACACTATGGATAAAAGGAGCCAGCTCCTATTTAGTTGGCAGTTCCTACAAAGACATTTGAGGTTTTGTGCCCCTGTTTCAGTACCAGAGGATTCATGGACCTTCATTTAGAAGCTAGGAAGAGAGGGCTGTAAGAAACTCTGGAATAAGAAGTTTCTCTGCTCTCCTTACAGAGAGAATCCCCCAATGGCAGACTGGTGGCAGAAGACCTGTGTGGATTTGCCATCAGACAGACTCTGACAGCATCACTTACCTTGTCAATGATAACGAAGCTAGGAAGTGTCTTTGGGAGGAGAGCCAAACATTGATTTGTTTCTGGAGTGGTGCTGGTTCACTGGCAGCCCTGGGGGCTTTGGGAAACTTGGAAGAGCAAAGTATGGCTTGATTTGAAATGTGCTGCCATGCTGGAACGGATGCTTTTGTAATGGCAACCAATAGGCTGTGACACTTTTGTGATCAACACTGGTGTCACTGGTCTCTGTGGGGTGGTAGCAGTGTGAGCCCGTGCATCCTTAGGCTGGCTTTACTGCATTACTTTGATGTTTCAGTTCTGCCTTTGCTTCTCCTCTGTACTGATTGCTCTTGAGGGGCTCAGCTGTAGGTTTTAACTTTTATCATTCAGATTCTGACTTGGAGATACACTTCAAGAATGGAAGAAGTCTACCTGTGTTGCTTTGGACACAGTTATCAGCAGTCTGGGGCATCACTTACACAAAGTCACATTTAGTAGTAAAACTTCCAATCAGTACTGTGAGTTTGGTGCATCTTCAGTGCAAAGTGGAAAGACAGTGACATTGCAAGTCATCAGGTATGTCACAGAGACAGGTGATGAGACTAGCTCATTCTGTTGAGAATTCAAGAAGCTTCCCCCTGTAAGGTTTTCTGTGGTTATCAATATGTTGACCCACGGGGAAATCAGTTGCTTCTCAAGAGGCTATAAAAATGAGATGCCTAGCTAGAAGTGCTCCACTGTATGACAGGTTTAGAGCTCTAAACATACTACATGGGGCGTGTTGTTTGAAAGAGATTTGAAATGCTATTCTGAAAAAAAAAATAATTCAGAAGTGAGGAAAAATGCTCTTTGTAACGAGTAAGTTTTTTCATCTACTATGAGGTAGAGCTGATGTTTAATCAAAACTTCAGTGAATTTAATATACACCAAAGGTATTTTAGTACCTATAACCTTATTTCTTGCTTGGTTTCTTGAAAGGAAAATAACCTCTCCTAGGATTTGTTTTTAATGAAATGTAGGTAATGTGTTTTCTGAGTTTATGAGGGTGATGCTGTGAGGTTGCTCTGGGAGAAAGTGTGGGGAGTCCTATCACATCTGTCCTCTAAAGACTGTGGCCCTGTGTAGTCACCCTGCAAGCAGGTACCTCGCTCTAGGTCCATGTTGCTGGTAGGCTCTGCTGCACTCCAGGGGAGGAGGAAAATGCTCTCGGGTCGTGACAGTAGCATGTAGTAGAGCATGTGTCACCTCAAAAACTGCTAACTGGGAGGTAGGAAAACCTTGTTATTTTTTCTCTTTCCTCTGGGATAAGACAGTGCTTTTCTAATTAATTAAAGGTAGTCTTAGCAGAAAACTTGAAAATTATCTGCATTTTTTTTACCTTCTTCAGGGTTTCATATCTAAATTACCAGTAGTGGTAAGCAAAGACTTAACAAAGGAGATGTTTGAAGATGCTTTACATATTTTCACCTAAAGCAGGGCAGTATTCTGTAGTTTAAATTGGCACCTAGGTTTGGCTGACGTTAGTTATTGATGGATTGAGCAAGATACCCAGCTCTGGTATCAGAGGAATTGCAGTCCAAATCCTTGTCTTGGCTTCAGCAGTTAAAGCAAAATTGTGTATTCTAACAAATGTGCAACTGCAAGCTAACAAGGGGTTTGAAAACTTGTGTGGGAAAGGTGACTTTTTTTGCAGAGAGACTTGGTCTGAGACAACCAAGGAGAGTTATTGTTAAAGTCTTTCTGTTATGGGCTGAGTAATCAAGTAGTATGATGTAGCATTTCTTTACTTTTAGCTTCTACAGCTGTATTTTTTATGGAATCTTGATGTTCTACCCTTTTCTGAGGTTAATGTTGAAGAAAACCTCACCATTTACAAATAGCCTGAAAAATTCAAGAGAATGAAGTGATTCTTCAACTGGAAATGAATAATGGGGGGGGGGGGGGGGGGGGGGGGGGAGAGGAGGGGGGGGGGATGATGGCGGGGTGCGGTGGGCCATCCGTGGATGAGTT
>WTSP01005848.1:0-38436 GCA_025331215.1 Actenoides lindsayi | reverse complement strand
AAGCCCCATCCTTGGAAGTTTTTAAGCCCAGGCTGGATGGGGCTCTGAGCAACCTGCTGTAGTGGGAGGTGTCCCTGATGTTGGCAGGGGGGTTGGAACTAGATGATCTTTAAGGTCCCTTCCTAACCCTGATGATTCTATGATTCGAAGTCCTGAGCCAAATTACTGACAGTGTCCACTGTTGCAGGATTGAACCTACAGCCCATTGGAATAAGAGACACCATCTCCAATAGGTACAGGAGACCCAGTTTCTTCCATCACTTTGTTCCTCTACAAAGAGTTTGCACCTTGAGTTTATAGGATATATACTTAGATATAAGGAAGAGATTATTCACTATCAGATTGATGAGACACTGGAACAGGTTGCCCAGAGAAGTTGTGGATACCCCATCCCTGGAAGTGTCCAAGGCCAGGTTGAATGGGTCTTTGAGCATCCTGATTTAGCTGAAGATGCCCCTGCCCATGGCAGGGGGTTTGGAACTAGATGATATTTAAGGTTCCTTCCCACCTAAAGCATTCTGTGATTCTATGATGTAGCACAGCTGTGCACAGCAACATTAATTTTCCTCCCCTGTCCTTGATACTATCTCTGTATTTATTACTCTATGACCATGTGAGGAAGCATTGGATCTATTGTCTAGGTGAAAAACACCACACGTGGGGACACATTTCCCTTGTTTGTAGGAAATATTTTTCGGAAAGCTCAAGCCCTGGTCTTCTATGACTTTTTTTTTTTTCCAACTTAACATTGTTGCTGTGTTTGACATAATTCATCTTTGCAGAGTTAATTTCCCATGAGGGATCAAAGCGCAAACATTGGCTTTTGTTTGTGAGTGTGCTTGTGCTTTTTGCTGCCTATTTCTCATCTGCACAGTGGGAACGGAAAGACCCATTTTCTCAAGTTTTGTCTAATCCTAGTGAAGTTGCTATTGTGTTGAATCTCCTCTTAATCTGTACTTCATACTTATCTTTCAGGTTTTTATATAACCGAATGGGATATTGGAGTGACTGGTCCATTCCAATACTTGTAACAACTGCTGCTGGCTTTACATACATTACAGTGTTATTGGTGAGTAAAATGCCATTTCCTAGACGTTAGTGTGTTTGTTTTAAAAAGGGCATGAACTTTTCAGTCCACCTATGACTTGAGCAATTTTCTATTCAGAAATTATTTCTCTCTTCCTTTCTCTCTTACTTAACTTGCCTAAAATAAATGGAAAGTGAAAAATATACGGTCTTTGACCTCACATGATCAGGAGCATAGACAGGAACCCTGATACTGGTGGTGCAGTTGGCCTGAGGAGAAATACAGCTCTAACTCCTCTTAGTATGGCCCAGTTTGCACTTCAGTGTATTTACCAGTCACAAATGCAAGTTGTTTCCTCTTATCCCAGGGTGCTGGGACCTTCAAGGTTGTGTCCATTCAGGTAGCATGCTGGTAATTGGCCCCATGTAGGCACTGCTTCATACAGTCCTGGGAGCTGTACATCCATGGACTGGACTTTCAAATCCCTGTCTCTTGGAGATCAAAGTCTTTCCCTTCATATCCTTGGCTTTGGAGAGGATCTAAGGGTGGGTGTCAAGTAGAAGGGGCCAGTCTCTTTTCAGTTGTGCTCTGCGACAGGATGAGAGGTAATGGTAGCAAGCTGAAACACAGGAAGTTCCATCTCAACATGTGGAAAAACTTCTTCACTGTGAGAGTGACAGAGCCCTGGAACAGGCTGCCCATGGAGGTTGTGGAGTCTCCTTCTCTGGAGACTTTCAAGACCCACCTGGATCTCTTCCTGTGTAGCCTGCCCTAGGCGTTCCTGCATTGGCAGGGAGATTGGACTCGATCTCCAGAGGTCCCTTCAAACTCCTACCACGTTCTATGATTCTGTTTGTACAACTGAGCTAGGTGATGTCTGATGAACCATCCTCAGTCCAGACCTGGCCTGTTTGGTTATCCTTTTGGATGGTCATATGTTCCTGCTTGTTCAAACACTTAACGGTTGTGATGTGCCTATGTCTGACTCTTGGTTTCTTCCTCACAGATACTAGCACTATGTCACATAGCTGTGGGACAACAAATGAACCTGCACTGGCTTCACAAGGTAAATGGCCCTTCTCAGCTTGGAAGTGAGCAGGTTCTCAATAAAATGGGAGTCTAAGGAGCACGTGGTGTATATGGCACTCACTGTCATGGTCTTTGTAGGAAGAACATAGATTTTAGATGTCTGTGGTGCATGTGTCCTCATCTTGGAGGATTGAGCAAGTTGCATGGTCAAAGCCTGGGAATAAAGACTTCAGTGAAATGCTTTGGGGTCCCTGCTGACAGAGGACCCGCTTTCTAAAGATTGAGAAAAACCAGGTCATTAGAGCAGCCTGACTTTAGTCTCGGCTCAGCATGGTACTCTATTATGAACCTCTCTGGTGCTCCTTTCTGTACTGAACCCAGCCCTGCAGGAGGGGCTGAGCAGATATGAAGCTGTTCAGGATGTGCTTGGAGGAGCTGACTGGAAAAGCCTTGGGACAACATATAGGTATTAAAAATGGGGTTATGCAGTGTTCAGGTTGTGATTTGCTGGAGCCCAAAAAGGTCCTGATATGTAGAGCAGTTTTAAAAATTGCTGTGAGATGTAAGAGAAGATATAGATCTGCTATTTGGAGCACAGAAGGGGAGAGAAAGGGTATGTAGCAAGCTGTGGGGAGAGAGTGACAAAGAAAATGGCTTGGCAGGATTCAGTTTTAAGTGGCAATCTGATAACAGGAAATTAAGAGACCAGTCCTGAATGTGTCAATACGTGGCTCCTCCTGAAACTAGTGGTTCTACACATCACAAGGTCTTGCAGGATCAGAGCCTGAATAAAATGTACCACCCTGCAGGACAGGGAGAGCACAGACCTCCCTCTTCCCACCATTCCCACACATGCACACACCTCCCTGAAACTGTAGAAATTATACTTCCTTGTGAAGAGGAGATGCAATGCAAAGAGGTGGGGTGGAGCCTGTCTGACTGATGCTGGAAAATAAATTGTTGATTCTTGAGTTTAACATATGTTTCTTCATCAGGGGAAATGGTATTTTTCTGACATGTTCCAGGTGGCTGGTGGGTTTGGATGAGTAAGTCCCGAAGAGGAATGTGTTGGTGGAGATCAGTTAGTTCTTGCCTACAGAAACTCCACCCTTTCTTCCCTTCTTCAAAAAAAAGTCCACCTTTCATCATAAGTCAGATGTGTTGCTCAGTTTCTCTCTTCCTTTCCCCACACCTCCCTCAGCTTTCTAAGGTGATTTTGATAAGAGACTGGAATAAGTTAATACTTCTCTGCAGCTGTGCTGAATTACCTTCAGATATAGATTAAAGCAGAAAGGCTGATATGTGCAAACTGCATGATTCCTTCCAATTTTGTCCTGTAATCCAGCAAAAAGAGCTGAAGATTGTAAACCAATTTGGAGATGCATGGGAGGAGGGTAAGAAGCAATGAATCAGAGCTGATGGGAGGAGGAAATGATGGAATGGAGATACCCTGGTGTGCTGAGACCTCTGTGCTGCACAGGGCAGTGACCTCAAGAGGGATTAGGGCTGTGCTGAAGAAATCTAGTTGACAGTCTTCTGCTGTTGCTGCTGAACTTGGAGCCCATCTTTGGGGGTTATAAAATGGATGAAAAGTAGATTCAGTCTGGGTTGTGTTATGCTCTGGAGGGTGGCCCAAATGTCTGACCACAGGATGGAAGAGATGAATGACTACTGCATGCCAGGGTCCATGGCAAAGTGCAATTGTCCACATGCATTGCTTTGTGCTGTATTAGTTCAGAGTCCTTAATGAGGAAATCTCTTGAAATAGAGATGGCTTGTCACTGTAGGTTGATTGGAGGTGTCTTTTAAAGTGTCTTTTAAATATCCACATCCCATCCTTCCTTGGATGTACAGAAATAGGTTGTTTAGGGTTAGCAGGTGGTTTGAATGCAGCCTGTTGCCTTGGGGATCCTCTTCAGCCTGGGTCAGGTGAGTCTCTTGGCCCCTTCTGCTGTCCCATGGGCTTTGTTGATGTTCCTTCAAAAACTGGAGGCTCAGAGTAAGCCATTGCTGTCCTATGGACACTTCCTATGCTGTTGGCAGGTCTGTCTGTGGGCATCTAGGCAAGGAACAACAGATGGGAAATGAGGCTAAACTAGAAAGAGAAATCCTGTTCTTATGTAAAGGAGTGATTTCTGTAAATGTTGGGGATTTGGGGTTTTTATTTGTTTGTTTATGTATTAAATCTGATACTGGTCTAGAGATGTCCTGTGCATCCAAGATGATCAATTTGTTGCTATGTTGGCCTTCTCTGAACAAGTATCGCACAAATATTTCAGGTCTAGGCAGTACATAAGATTGAGCAGCAGCATCCTTTGAATCTGGCAGGAGTGTGGAACAGCAGAGACTGAGATACTGGACAGAGAGGCAGAGAATGCTGAAATGTTTTTTTGATAGACAGACCAGATTTTAGGTCTTTACAGCTGAAGTTATTTCTGTGGCAATTTTTGACAGCTTGAACTTTTTACCTTTCCAAAGGAGGTAATGTTTTCTTTTTGACTGCTCCACTCAGACTTTTGAGTGCTTCCACATGAAGGGAGAGGGAAACTGAGGGAAAGTGGCTGATGGACTGGGTCTTGGTTCGCTGCCTCAGTTCCTCCAGAGTCTCTTCTCAAGCTGCATTATCTGTTGTAACTGCTCTGTCAACATGACTTGGATTCTGACTGCACAATTGTTGCCATTTTAAACCCAGGTGAAGTCACATCCACACACAAGGTTGTTCTTGAACCATCTCAAGATGAATGTTTAGTGATGGGGATGCACTGCCGTGCTTGCACACGCGTTCATGCTTTACTGAGGTGCAATTGTCATTGTCTGTTGGGCATGATAAAGGTTTGTCTGAACAGAAGTGTTGGACGGTCAACTGAGCAGAGTCCACCAACGTCCCATAGCACTGGTGCATCACAGGCTATTACAGCAAGGGCCGAAGAGTCCAAGATCACCTCCTGAAGTTGCTTGGGAGAACCCAATCTCTATTTAAGCTGGTTTTGATCCAATTTGTTGTCAAAACAAATCACCTAATCTCTCCATACCATTGGCTACTGCATGAAAAAAGTAAGATCATCCATGAGGTGTGCCTTTCTGGGATTATTTAGGCACTGTTCTATCTCTAGTGGTGGAAAAGAGAGGGAAGGTTATGCTGGGACAGCACACAAACATCAGCCTCTCTTCTTGTGGGTCCTAAGGCTAGCTTTTCTAGGCCTTTTATTACGTGCAAAAGTTTTTTCTCTCCATTTTCCATTCTGTAAAACTTTTAATGATAACGATCTGTATAATGATAGGATCCGGTATGTAAAAACTCTTGGTTTCTTGCAGATTGGCCTGATGACGACCTTGATAACTACCATGGTGACCATGTCATCAATAGCACAGCTTTGGGACGACGAATGGGAGATGGTATTTATTTCACTGCAAGTAAGTTGTGTACAAGGATGCTTCTCTGAGTGGAGAAAGGGGCCAGTGCAGCTACATGTCAGGGACTTTGTGTCTTTCTACTCTATAAAACCGTGTCTTGATGGTTGTCACTCCCAATATAGAAATCTTGGAATGAGAAAATTTGCAGCAAAACTCCTATGGAGTCCTCAAGGCCACTATATTATTGCTTTGTCTCCATCTCCTGGGATCTTTCCTTTAAACTCAAACCAAGGCTTGGCTGCAGCGTTTGAGATGGAAAATACTGAGGCTGAATATGACTCATAATTGCTGGAGGGGGAGGACGATTCCTCCACTTGGTTTGGCTAACAGTTCTAGATGTTGGTGTCCAGGCCTGGAGCATCATGCTCTTCCCAGCCCTATGGGAGGAGTACTCTGGGTTTGTTTTTACATTGCAGATAAATGGATATATAACTAAAAAATAATACAACTTCTGTGCTCTGGTCCTGTTTTGAGAAAGACTTGTGGTATGCTGCAGGGCTACATATTGGAGGAAAATAGTTACAAACTGTTAATTTCTTGATAGACTTGCTCTCTATTGCTGTTTTTCCTTTTCCTCCAAAAAGGATTAAAAAAAAATATTAATATTTTGCCCATTAAAAGATTGAGAGGTTTTACTGTGATCACTATATAATTTAGGAGTACACAAATACAGGACTGGGGAGGAAGTATCATTCACACAAGTGACAAGTTTCTCAGAAGGGTATCCTTTTTTTTTCTTATTTTTTTAAAGATTTGGTCAGGCAATTGGAGAACAGCAGTGTGAGTCAAAGGATCCATCTCAATCTTTCTTTCATGATGATACAGTCCAGAGTGTTCATAGAATCATAGAATGATTTGGGTGGGAAGGGACATGTCAAGGTGATCTAGTCCAACCCCCTGCAGGGAGCAGGGACATCTGCAACTAGAGCAGGTTGTTCAGAGCTCCATCCAATCTCACCTGGAATATTTCCAGGGGTGGGTCATCAACGACTTCTGTGGACAAACCTGGGACAGTGTCTAACCACCTTCAGCATAAGAAATTCTTCCTTATATATAGTGTGAGTCTCCTCTCTTAGTTTAAAACAGTCACCCCTTGTCCTGTTGCAATAGACTGTCCTGGTTTCACTGGGACAGAATCCCAGGCCTTTCATGGTCTACAGGCCATTAGCAGTTTGGAGTTAACCAGGGCAGCTGACTGGAGTTGGCTACAGGTGTATCCCATCCCATGAATGTCATGCTCATTATAAAAGGAGAAGGTTGCTCATAATGGGAGGCCTCATGCTTGGTGTCCTCCTCAGGCATCTCCTGATCCAGCTTCTCTTCCTGCTCCTGAGAGTGTCCTTCCCGTTTATTGTGACCTCTGTCACAACAGTCACTGTTTACTTTATTCTGGCAGTGGTATTAGTTCTACTCTTTCATTCAGTCCATTTTCATTTTAACCCACGAGTCTCCTCTCTTCTTCCTAACTCCTTTTTTTTACTGGAGAGGGGTCATCATGTGATAGAGCAACTGCTGTAGTTAAGCCCCAGGTATGGACTAAATACTACACACAGGCCCTGCTAAAAAGTCTGTTTCCAGCTTTCTGACAGGCCCCTTGAAGTACCGAAAGGCCACAAGAAGGTCTCCCTGGGGCCTTCTCTTCTCCAGGCTGAACAACCCCAACTCTCTCAGCCTGGCCTCACAGCAGAGGGGTTCCAGCCCTCCCAGCATTGCTGTGGCCTCCTCTGGCCCCGCTCCAACAGGTCCCTGTCTCTCCTGTGCTGAGGACTCCAGAGCTGGACCCAGCACTGCAGGGAGGATCTCCCCAGAGCAGAGCAGAGGGGCAGAATCCCCTCCCTGACCTGCTGCCCACACTGCTCTGGATGCAGCCTAGGATGCCATTGGCTTCTGGGCTGTGAGTGCGCATTGTTGGCTCATGTCTAGCTTTTTACCCCCCAGCACCTCCAAGACCTTCTTTTCAGGGCTGCTTTCCATCCCTTCATCCCCCAGCCTGGATTAGTACCTGGTTTTGCCCTCACTCATGTGCCAGACTTTGCACTTGGCCTTGTTGAACCTCATGAGGTTTATATGGTCCTGCTTGTCCATGAGCCTCTGGTTAACATCCCATCCCTCAGGCATGTCACAAGCACCACTCAGCTTGGTGTCATCTGCAAACTTGATGAGGGTGCACTTGATGCCGCTATGTCATGCATTAAGTTACTAAGAGGCACTGGCCCCAGTACGGACCCCTGAGGGACACCACTTCTCACTGATTTTCATTTGGACATTAAGTTATTGACCAGTGTTCAACTGGACTACAAGAAATTTAAAAATTGGTGGCACCAAGACCCTTACTTGAATTGACATGGTTGTCCAAGGAGGCCTTTTCCAAGTGTCTGTGTTACTGGGTGAGTTTTTCCACAAGAAAGGCTTTAGAGTTTCCCTGCTTTGCCTTCATAGTGGCCTGAGTACCAGAGGCAGTGGTAGGGTTTGGAAGAAGAGACGATCAAAAAAGATGAAGGAGCCTGATCCCGGAATGGTGTAAAATCCGACTGGAGACAGTGGTCTGATGCACTATGGAGCCTATAACATCAATGAATTTGCAAGGTGCTGGTGTGTTTGTAATTTTATTTTTTTATTATTTTTTTCTCTCCCGTTCTTGTGTCCTGCAGGCCACAGCCCCTTTCTTGCACATAGGAGCACTTGCGGCGGTCACAGCCCTGTCATGGTTGATAGCAGGGCAGTTTGCACGAACGGAGAAAGCCAGTGAGTACTACTTGTGTCCTTGAGTGGTGGTCAGGGGCTGGTGGGTGGCTGTTGGGGTGTTGGGTCCTCCCTTGGGAACCAGCTGACAGGAGTCAATGCTGGCTCCTCAGTTCAGCAACCTTCAGCTCATCCATGCTGGGAAGGTGGTTGCTCTCTTAGAGTAACTTGCCTGAAACTGGAGTGGGTGAACCTGATCTGGGGATGCATCCAGATCCCCCAGCTGCTGCTTTGTGTTTGGAATTGCACCAAGGTTGGAGTTGAAAGGGCTATGTTAAATGATGCAGTGCATAATGGTATCCAGATTTCCATCAATCTGCTTTAGAAAACATAAATGCATGCCTCACAACTAATGTGCTGCGTTTTTCTCTGGATCTTATAAGCACTTCTCATTTTCCCTCATCTTCTTGGCTCTTGTTCACCTGCTTTTCTAGGTGGATCTGGCTTTTGAAAGCCTTCATGGACTTGTTGCTTGTGATGCAGTAGCACCCAGAGTGCTCAGTAGAGATCTGGTCCCCTCATGGTTAGGTGCTTCCTTAAATACATGTTGAGATGTGATTGAAGGTCTAAGGAAGCAGAGTGGTGAAGGACACACTGAACCCAGCTCTTGTTGATGGTCCTGTCCACTGAAATAAGTTGATCTGTGCATTTCCTTTGTCCTGTCTTGTTGCCAGGGGCTCTCCCAAGCCTGAGTTGTTCCTCCAGGTTTTCTTGTGAAATAATTGGATCCTTCTGTGCCCTCAGAAGTGTTTTTCTTCAGGGCATCCATGGATGTTCTCAGACATTTGTGCCAGCTCCAGAAAAATTGTTTTAATTGGTATTTAACCTGCAGCAAAATACAAGCCCTGGAAGGATTTGGCAGCACTTTCAAAAGACTTCCAAGAAGTGGGAGTTAAAAATGAGGAAATGGCGTCTGAAGATGGAAAGATTTTGATATCCAGAGAGCCCTTTCAAAGAAAGAATTGCTCTGCCTTAATTTATAAAAACGTCAATAAAGCTGTACCTGGCTCTTTTTAAATATGTCCTAGCATGTAATTAGGCTGCCGGTTGAGGGAGGATTTGTGGTTATGCCTAGAGCAGAGACTGCATGTCCTCCTGAATTCCTCATACTTTTTCGCTTGCAGACAGCTTCCCTGAAAATGGATTTTGCTGCTGTTGTTGTTTTCTTTTAATAAGCCAGGAAGCTTTCTTTCTCTTCATTCTCCCCCGCCCCCAGCTTCTGGGTTCTGTTGGTTGGTTTTAAGGAAAGAACATTCATCTCTTCTGTACCATTGGAGTTTCAAGTTATTTTAGGGTCATTTTGCTCGTGGATCTTACCTGGCAGAGTTTACAGACATTTTGGTACAGATATGTTTGACACGGTGATGTTAAAAATGGTAGAGAAGAACTGAAATCTCTCAGACCCTACAGTTGCTTGTAATAGGGAAAATAAGATTTCACTGACTAATAATGTTTTGTAAATAACTGGTGTAGATGCAGTCATTGATGATGTTCAAGACCTGCCTGGACACATTCCTGTGTGACTTAATCTAGGTGATCCTGCTCTGGCAGGGGGGTTGGACTAGATGATCTTTTGAGGTCCCTTCCAACCCCTAACATTCTATGATTCTCTCATTCTGTGAAAATGGGCTTGAATAATAGCACCAGGCTCTCAGCTGAAATTTTATACTCTATCTGAATCATCAAGTGCTCATTAAATATCTATCTACTCTAGGAATAGATAACAAATCTTCCTCTTGATGTTACCCTTAGGATCTGGACAAAAAATAATTTTATACTGGAATGTGAAAATGGCAAACTTGACCAAACCATTAGCAGCAGTTTCACTTCCACTTGATTCTAACCTGAGAAACACATGCCTTTTGATGTTATAATAATGCTAACATAAGAGCGCTCATTATCCTTAGAATACCTCGTAGTGAAGCACAGAAAGCACTGTGCCACATTCCAGCCTCCTTGGACAAACCGGCTTTTGGCTCAGATATCAGAAGGACATCTCTTCACATCAAAATACTGAAGGGCATCAGGGCACATCATGAAACCAAAGAAACCACGCAGCCTTTTTTATGACCCTCTTTATTTCAGTTTGCATCTTTCTCCTGTACAACTGAATTTTGTGGAGGGAGGGAAGCATTTTGAATCAGGAATAGATATAAGGACTGTGATTATGAATAGTTTTTATCTTCTCCAACCCCATTTTAGGAATGACAGCTGTGGATCAGGCTAAATATTTTCATCTAGTTCTTCGCTACATTCTTTATGTATCATCAGTTTTCTTTACCAAGAACAGTTTTCCTGTGCTGTACAAGGACTGTATCTGATGCCAGAGTGGAAGCTCCACCATGTTATTAGTGCATTTAATTCCCTTTTCCAACTGTTACACAACCCCTTCTTTGTCCCATGTCCAAATCATGCTTAGTAATGGCTACAGTAATGAACTGTATTTCAGTCGCATTTTATTTTAACCAAGTTTATCTTGTTGCTTCAAGGCTGTATGCTGTTTAATATAACAAATCATCAATTTTGTTTGCACAAATATTTGATTTTTGATGTTTTCATAGCCTAGTTTAACTGCAGACTCAGCAAATAAAACTTTCAGATCTATAAAATCATGTATCTTAACCGTCATGTGTTTCTAAATGATTTGCAACTGTTTCTTTCATTCCCTATTGAAATGAGAAGCCACCAGGAATAGTTTTTAGCCCTCTCATTACTTAATTGCAATATGTATTAATTTAGGTTGTGTTAGTGGTTTCATGATATGAGAGTCAGCAAATGGCTACTGTTCAGTAGACAAAAAAATGCTGTGTGTTTGAGTTTTGAGGAGTTTTATGTGTATTGTTTTTGGTTTTTGAATCTACTTAATGTCAGTTTCTAAGATATAGAATACTGAAAGGATGAGGGAGGTACAGATATTTACATAGCAAATCAGGACAGCTCTAAAACAATCAGTGGAATCATTCATTTGCTGTGATCAAATGTCTCTCAGTTAAAGGTGCTTTTAAGTTTTTTAAACATTCTGTGATTAAAAAGGTGAACTTAGTTTGAAGTTTCTTCAGCCGTTCATGTCTTGTTTGCTGGACAAACCCTGTCAAGGTTTTGTTGTATTCCCGTGGCTGACACATCCTTTCTGGGTAAAAAAAGCAGACAGTGGAAGAAGAAGGTAGCCAGATACCTTGTTAACAAGTGACCTGTCCCGTGTTTCATCTGGTATGACTTTGCAGCGTGGCATCTTTTCTGTGCGGGTGAAGATCAGCTGGGGCGAGCGGCCGTTAAAAGCCTACGAGTCGCAGAGGCCAGGAAAGCCAGGCCGTGTGTCACTGTGTGGATTTCTTCCTTTAATTTGGGAGAGCTCTGGTTTGCACATGTCAGGTTCAAAGGAGAACAGAGAAGGAATGATGAAGGAATGACTGACGTTATTTGACTGCAAATACAAGTTACAAACCCCTCAACTTTTCCACGCTGACTGGTAGGTCTCGCCACGCTGGACTGGTTGAGTTTGATCTCCTGCTAACATGATGTTAATTTTACCCTGCAAAAATTGCATATGTGAAGGCAGCAAGTATCGGTAACCCTGCAGCTTGCTTAACGCTGTGAAATATTCAAGATGTGTCGGAGCAAATTTGGGCCGTAGACGCTTTTTATTGAACTGTATAAATTTCAAATATTTGATAAAAAGTTCTGCTTCAATGCAGTGAATGCAAAGAATAAGTGGTGGAGGCCTACATTTTCTGTGAATAATGGTGTTTCACTACCAGCTTGCTGCTGTTGAGTGCAAGGTGAACACAGGGCCAAGAAAGGAAGCAGAGGAAGGAGTTGAGGCTGCAGTGGTTGCCAGTGCTTGTGAGATGTTAAAATTGCACAATATACAGGCAGCCCCACTATCTTCCTCACTTTGTGCTTCACCCTGTAAAAAGAAAAAGTGCTAAAGCTTATCTTTATTTAAAGCTGTTCTGTCCTGTGTGTAATTTGCAAGAGCATGAGGTAGTGAAGATAAAGAGAAATGGAGAAGATTTTCTGTAGGGTGAGGGAGTGGGAAGCAGCTTGTTTTTCCCTGCGTGGTCTGTATAAGGGAAAAGAAGTTACAAAGAGCAGTTTTGCATCACAGGGGATATCCCGTTCTTACAACAGAGAGGCAAATGGCTTCTTTTTCCAGATTTCTACTTGTGTCTGGAAGGAAAATAAGACTGTAAAATAAGTCCAGGTTGTTAGTGTCCCCCATACTAATCCCTTTGAGCTGCTCAACAATGTGCACTCTACTGTCAATAGTGTTACACTGCTGCCTTCAGAAATTCTTTGAATTGCTTTTCTGTTTTACTATGGTAATAAGACCTTCTGAATCATAATAGAATTTATAATATTAAAAACAAGAGAGATAATTTAGGCTCTGATGAAAATGTGCATTATTGTATTTTAAACTAAAAACGAGAAAGTACTTAGGAGTCAAGACATATATTCTCTTTGATGTGGTGCAGACTCTTAATGAATTACTATGCTTTTTTTTATATAGGTTCCATTGAAACCTGGTTATCAGATCCAATAATTTGTTTGTACTAAGAACATGATATTACTTTCAGTTGTACGAGTACTCCAAAAATCTTCTTTTAGATTTTAGTAATGATGACACTTCCCATTTAGAGAAAGTGCTTTGTGTTTTCAAAGTACTGTGCAAACATTAAAAAACGAGGGGTCAAATCCTGAGAACACTTATCAGAGCTAGTGGCTGTGGAATGTCCTCTGTGAGGAGGTGCAGGAAACAGACCCATTACATGGATGTATCCATGGCTTCTTCAGTCCCTGTCCTGCATCTTAGCTCATCTTTTCACTTGCTGAAGACCCTACCTCTGTAATCTCTTTATTCTGAGACCTGAAGTAACTGAGTTCAGCTGCCAGGCATCACCTGATGTAAAAATAAACTACACAAAACCCACTTTCATCTTTCTGTTCTGCTCTTGACAGTCCTGGGTACAAGGCTGTTTAAATAAATAGAAGACCCCAGCTGATTGCTGCACGTTGTCTCCATGTCTCCATCTTATATTCACAGGACCACTGACATCTCCTTCATTTTGCCATTACACCCTCTTCAATTCTTTTTGCAGAGTGTGAATGCATTGATGGCTCTCAGATCCTCGTAACTGATAAAATTGATCATTTAAAAACAGACGATGTTGGCCTTATTTTTTTAGTGTTTTTCCAAAGTGAATGTTGGTGTGGAGTAATGTAGTGATAAAAAAACCCCAAGCCCAAACAGTAAAATTCAAACCAGCAAAATAAAGGATTGTGAAAAAGAACAAAAGTACGTTGTCATTGCTTGTGACTCTGAGATTATACATTATATTAGTGCTATGAGCATTTTCTGTTGTTCTAGAATAACAAAATAAAATAAATGACTTGTTCAGATAGCTCTGTGACAAATCCTTTGGAAATATTTCAAAGGAAGCTTGGTGACAAAGGAAACATGAATTTTACCATCTCTAGTTCGACTAGAGACCAGTGCCGTGATTTAGCTGAAAATATTGGATATTCCCAGACTATTAAGTCCATGGACACACCAAGAAACACCAATACAAATAGTAGAATTAGTTGCACGGTGTTTTAAAAACGTTTTTATGCTAAGATATTTAAGATTTAATTGCCACATGTTTTGATGTTAATTTATTGTACCTCTTTAACACTGTGAAGAAAATTTCCATTCTAAAACTCAGGATTACTTTGTGTTTTATGAAAAGATACAGAAACTATAATTCATTCTTCTCTAGAAGTGGCAGAGAAAATTTACTTGATTTGGGGTATTTTAACTGTCAAATCTGAATTATTTTATTTGTGCAAAAATAATTCTGCTGTAAAGGGCAGTGGTAATGCCTACTCTAAGTTAGCTGATACATAAATCAAGGTGCAATAATTTCATCAGCAAAGATTAAAACTGAATTGTTATACTAATTGGTGGCTGTTCTAGGGGATGTTCACTGAATGTCTGTTTGAAAGGAATTTCAAGAAAATTTGTGCAAATCACTGGGTTTCTTTCATGAGGAAGGACATACCAAGTAAGATAGAGATTTCACATTGTCCTTTATTTGTGCTTTCCCTGAAAAATGGAGTACTTTTATATTTCAGGCCTAGTATCTTAATTGATGCAACTTTCCTAATGCCTTTATAATAGACAGTAGGAAAGGAAACCCAATCAGTGGAGAGCTCTTAATCACATGCATATATTACACTCCACAGGATTTTTCCAGCTCATTTAATAGATTCCTGATGCCCCAATAATTCTGTCTTTCAAATAGTCCTTATTTTAATCAGCTGTTAAGTAAAACTCCAAATACTCCTCAAACATTTCACATCAAAGGTAAGTAAAGAGGTCAGGAAAACATGTGAGTGATGTCTTGTTAAAATATGAATGGTTTAAAGGAACAAATTATTATGTCAATATGTAAGGAATCAATAAATAATTCCATCAACTTGCTACTGAAACAGTTTACAAAAATATATGGTGAGGTGCAATTGCATGTGACAAATAGATCTTCTGTAACTAAACTTTTCTGAAAGAAGCTTAACGCTTTTCTTACTGTTTCGTTTCTTACTATTTTGTTATGTACACTAATGTATGGGGATAAGATTTGCTACTAGTTTGATTTGAGCCAAGTATTTTTATTTAGTGATGTGCCTTAGATATGTGTTTTGATCTCTTGAGTAAGGAACAGTATCAACTCTTCAGCAGCATGGCTTTTTCACAGACAATGTTCTTTTTTTTTTTTAAATATTTTTTTTGAAGGAGGACTTGCAGTGGCAGAACTATTGATCGTGCATCTTCATTCAAATCCACAGGGCCAGGACTACACTGGTGTTACCATTCCCTTGCCCTGGGGATCTCTTCTGTTTTGTGACTGCATTTCAAGAGGTATGAAATGCTGTATTCCACATCACTGCACAGTGAGAAAGACTATACAGTAAAACTTGGCTATCCTCAACCTCGCTGTGTGCAACTAAGTGTATGTATGATGGTCACTTAGTGACAACCCAACTTCAGCCACACCTACTAGCTCCTGCTTTTTGCTTTCAGATAGTAAAGGAGTAATACAGGCTTTGCTTCGATCCACCAGGTCCTCCCCACCATATAGTTGCCATGACAAGTGGTGTTAAATGACTGTTAAGTGACTATTTTTATTTGTACTCTTTCAATTCCCATGATTTCCTGCACACTTATGAAAATATATTCAGCGTTCTTTCTTGTAGATTGGAATACTCAGGATAGCAACAAGTATGCACAAAACAGATCTGCTGCTTGAATTTTAAAATGAGATTTCTTGTGTGCTGATGAGAACTGTCAGGCTGTGTGCAAATAGGCAGTAGCACAGGTGCCCAAGGGGCTGCAGCATTGTCATCAGGTGTTTTTGGGCTGAATTGGTTGTGGAGCTGTTAAGGTCTTCCAATTTGTGTCTGTTTATAATTGCTTTCATGCTAAACTTGTCTTTAACCTCTGCCAGCCTGATTGCTTAACTTTACCATAGTCCTATCATGCTCATTTATCACTCCCATCAACCCTCAAATCAGAAGGGATCCATCTTTTCCTGATGTTCTCCTCAGACACCCAGAGAAATTTTTTGCATGGAGCTTTTCAAGTCCTAATGTATTGGTGGGACTCCTAGTGACTAAACCTTCTAGAGCACACGTTTGCATTTGCAGGCAGTAAGAGCTCCTCATTTGCAGAGCCTTCATTCTGGAGTCTTCCTTCTGGTCATAGCTATTTCCTTTCCTCTTAAATTACACATGAACAAACTGAGAAGACAAAACTGACTTGTGAATACCAACAGTGGACAAATGCAGAAAAACAATCGAGTAAATGACACAGATAATAAAAAATGAAGCAGTTAATCACCTTCAGTGTGCCCTTCACTGCAAGCAAAACGTTACTCTCCACCTGTGTGTACTACCACCTACCATACATAGGAACAAAACAAAAATCAAATTGTCTGTACCGATGCCGAGTATTTCCAGTGCTACAGTCGCGGGAATGCTCAGTTGAAACTGTCTTTTACCTGGCAGCAGAATTTGTCAAAAGCAGAATATGTTGTAAAACATTATGATAAGTTTCTGGTGAAATGTGGATAGGAGTCTCAAAAATCCATTCATCAGGTAACTGGTGAGATGCTCTGGAGACATCTTAGGTTACTGTTGGTGGGGTATATGTGTGCAGGGAGTCAGAGATAAGCACTTGGAAGGGGTTAGCATTTTTTGGTAGCAGTGGGCTCCTGGAGGGATAAAGGATAAGTTATGGATTGTCTGTCTGTCTACAAGAACAGGTTAGATGCCTGGAAATAAATAGCTGGAATCTTCTGCTTGGCATGTTGCCACATACTATGGTTCTTTTTTAAGCAATTTCAAACCCCTTCTTTCACAGAAAATTCTAAATTGTAATTCTTTCTCTTATAAAGCTCAGCTTAAAAGAGAAAAAACGACTTCTGAGGATTGGAAAATGTGCATTCCTGAGAAGAGCTTTTTGTTACAATATGTTGCTGAATTTCAGATGTTTGAAATGCTGTATTTTGGAGGTAGTTCCCTGATTCAAAACACCTGTTTGTACCAGAATGTTTTGGGTTTCTTTTTCTGAACCATCCTTGCTTTTCAAAGATGAAAAGAATGTGTCTGCTGGGTAAAATGCTTTGATTTATCAGAGGTAAGCCATGTTGTTAGCAGAGATAAAGGACCTTGTTTACAAGGTGTCTATATCCTTAGAAAAAAAAGAGTTTCCAATAATTGAATAAGGTGTCCTGAATGTATAGATTAAACTAGAAGGCCAACAGCAAACATGATGAACTTCAAAAGAACAGCTTCTCATCTCTCTGGGGACCTTCATTAATGAGTCACCAGATAGGCAATTACTGTACAGTTCTTATAATGACCAGGATCAGACACAAGCAATCAGCACAGTAGGAAGCAAGAAAGCAAGCAGAAAAAAACAGTGAAAATATGCCATTAAATCTTAATTATTCTTCAAAAGAAAACAAGCACGACTAGGGGGCAAATAACTGTAAGGAATATACAGAACTGTATCAAAACCTGCTGTCTCAGGGCAATGATATTTAGTTATTAGCAGCATCAACGTTTATTTAAAGCCAAGTACTATGTTCACAGACCATTCAGAGGTGTATTTTCCACCTGTTTCTTAAAAGCCTGAGAAAGCTTCACGGTTGTTCCTCAAATTAAGACACACAAATATACACACACCATTATTTTGATTTCTTTTCTAATAGTCTCTAGAAACCACAAGGGCTGAGGCCCCAAGTGAACATACAGACAAAGAAAGACAGCTTTCCCCAGATGAATGACCTAAATTGGGAAGGGAGGACAGGCCATTAGGGGAGAATACGAGAGGTCATCAGGGCTTCATAGCACCACCAGGTTTGATGAAGTCCCAGCCCAGTGTTGTAGGCATTGCAGCATCCTACAGGTATTTGTATGCAGCAGCTTTAGCACAGCTCCGCGGGGCTTATTTACCAATGAACACTCCCCAGATTCTGAATTGCCTAAGTGGTTTCTGTGCAGCTAAGCGGTCCTGTTGAGCTCACTGGAATTCTCTGAGGAAATCCTTTGATGATTATGGGAATATGAGTTTCTTGATGAGTTTTTTCTCAACCTGCTTTGTAAGAAATAATTATGAACTTATAATTATAAGACGAGTCCCCTGCACATACTATTACTGGGGAGGAGGACTACTGAGAAAAGGAGTTACTGTTATTGCGCAGTAACTCCCCTACTAGAAAGTCACTTGTCTTTCATCTGCCCTGAATTGCCTTTTAAAAAGAAATCTGTGGGCATCAAAGATCATCCTCTGAACAAGTAAACTCACTTTACTCCCGCCTCTTAAGGCAGACTAATCTGCTACAATGTGGATTTATTACTTGACCGTCCTCACACAACACATGTGCCACCCATGAGTCTTCAGTTGTTTCAACCTTTCGAAAATTAAATCTGTTTATGATCAAGAGGACAAAAAAGCAAACCCAAAACCTGCCCCACTGTAAGCATAAGGTTCACTTCTCTGAAGTCCCAAGTACTTCATGGTTGAGGTTTGGGAAATGGAGTAGGACTCATGTCTGCCTGCAAAACGTGTCATTGAGAAAGATGGTAGAAAGAGGCAACAAACCTAACAAAGCAGTAATGGTACTTCTAACAGCTATACAAAACTGCTCTGTTTATTTGGTAAGTGCATGTAAGTTCTGTGAAATATGGTCTGCCTCCACACCTAGGGAGATTTGACTTTAAAATAGATAACTCACTTAGGGTAACTTTCCTTCACAGAATTACATTGAGGAAGTTACTTATTTGCACAGTATTGTGGATTTAGCTCCAGAGTATTGTCTGAGTAATTGTCTAATGACTTTTACCCCCACTATGTTTTTCATAGTGCACCATATTTTCCCTGCAGAAAGAACAATTATGTAAATAACTATTATCAGACTATAGCATGCAGATAAAAAGTGTAGGATGCATTGTATGATCATATATTTGTATAATAAGTCTGGCTCTGTAAAAGATAAAAGTGAATATTGAAGCTGTGGTAGTTTATTTATATCTATTTCTGTGCACTTATCAACTAAAGTATTTTAACAATTTAAAGCTTTGTTCTATCTGATATAGGCTATTCAATGTGGGAAATTACCCAAAGGAAATCGTAACATTCTGCATTCAGAGCTCCCAAATATGGGGGTTGAAACTGTTGGATGCTACAGTGCTTTTGATTTCAGTGTTGACTGTCACAATGATATTCCCTCAGTAAGGATTCCATTAGTTTTCTTGGGAAATCAAACAAGGTAACTGAAGTAATTAATCTGTTGTGCTTTTTAGCATTACTGATCTCTGAAAAACTTAAAAAAAAATAATTTTCCTGATCTTTCATCTTTTTGTATTCTAAATACTGTTTAACTTGGTTCTTCAATATTTGCTTATCAGTCTAGAGTATGTGATATATCCTCAATTTAGTTTGGAGGAAGAAGGATTCATTGGCCCGTATTCTGCTTCCATCAGCAACTGATACTTAAAAAAAAAAAGTTGATATAAAATGGGACAATAGAACAATGCAGTCAATTCACAAACCGAAATTCATTTGACTGTAACATACTTCTGGGTTTATTTTCAGTAATGTTACAAAATAAGAAATTGAATTTAGTAACTATTCTTCCTAAATACTTTTATCAATTATTTTGAGCATAATTATTGAGACAAATAGATTTTGTAGACTAAATCCAAATTCTTCACATTATTTTTTCTAAGTAGGATCTCATGCTAGCTTCATTGGTCAGACTCTCACAAGTTCTCATCTGGTTTTGGCAGGGATTGTCAATTCTTCTTGAATGACCCTACTCATCTGAAAACTGAAACTAACAATATATAAGAATATTTGCTTTGTTCTTATCTAATAGTTTATAAGCTGCACTTCTGCAGTATCAGAAATAGGATAAATTGCATGCACCCTCACAAACACATTCACAGCAAGCCTCACCTATAGTCACCCTGAAATACAGCTCTGCATAATTCTTCTGTACTAAGCAACACCTAATCAACAGATTTTTCACAATATTCCTGTTTCCCTTCGGTATGTGCCACACTTTACTGAGTTCTACATGAATCTGACCTGAGTTAATCACTATAAATAAACAAGTATTCATAGGGCGGTCATATTTCTGATGGCAAGTGCAACCTCTCACGGGCCTCCTTTGGCAGCCAACCCTGCCCCTTCACGTGGCTCTCCATATGTTATTCTGGTTGGCTACAGGAAACGTCTGAATCAAGAAGTTCCTGGAGATGTTTACCAAAATTACGTCTGGAAAGCACATGGAGTACATACCAAGATGATGTCCATGCAAAATTAGCTTTATTGTAGCTGTAGACACACCGCTGCGTATCCAAACCTATCAGTGTTATTTCATATTCTGTGTGGGTCTATGGAACAATGAAGGCAAATGATTTGCCAAGCTCACCTAATAAACTCTCACAGTTGACATTAAAATTCAGGAACTAATGGCTCCCCATGTCTATATTCAGTTTATCATCAGTGGTATCCTTTAATCATTATACAGTCTTTATTTCAGCAATTAATACTGACTATCCTGACTATGCTTCATGTCAGTCTGAGGTTAACAGATACTTATTGCCAGCTATCATGAGAATGTGACGTGAGTTCATGACCTAAGCGATGTCAAGACATTTTCTTTCCAGAAAATTTACTTTATTGTTCTGGGCTTTTTTCTTTGCTTTCCTGATCACCCTTTTCTATTTTTCCTGACAACTTTGATGTCCACTGGGCTAACAGGTCAAAGTGAGCAATAGTCTTTCCTAGTCTTCAGATGAAGCACGTCACCTACGTAATGTTCTTAGATGATGGTGTGACCTGGAGCAGATCACAATTCACTCTCAAATGTAGATCTTTGGAAGTGTGTTACAACAGATGAAGAAGTTTGTCTTGAAGGAAATACTCAGAACATAACTTTTACTGTATAACTTCAATGGCTTTATTTGTTTCACTGTTAATGTTAACATCTTAATGTTATTTTTGGCACATTTTGTGTCAGACTCCCTTTTAAAGTTCGATCTCTGCTTATGTGTCAGTATCTGAGTTCTGACAAGTTTCAGGTCTTGGTACAGGGCTGGGGTTTTTATTGGCTGGAGGGGGGGGTTTGACTGAAGATTTTGTCCGGAGCATAATGCATGATAAAAACACATGTTGCTGCAGCAATCTGACTGTGCAGATATACTTTTGAAAGCAATGGAAGTACTGAGCTGTATCAAACTGTGAGAGAAATCTAATGGGGGGCAAGGAGGAAACGTGCTAAGTAATAATGTTGCTTTGTTTACGAGATCTCAGTTTAAATGTAAAATTAGTAGGTATCCTCCAGATGAATACATCCTAAAAGCCAGGACCTTTAAAAATAGCTACACATTTTTAAATATCCAACTTGAGATATCTTAAAGGTGTTTGATTTCTACTGGGATATATTCTTAGCAAATCAAATCCTTTAAATTATGACAATGCATTTTGTAAAATTGGAAGTACTTGAGAAAAACAGGCTAAAAGCTCTTGATTCTTGCAAACGCTGGAGCTTCTTCTGGCAGCGACTCACTGTTAGGTGCTTCCCCTGTGAGAGCTGAACATGTATACATGATATAACAAGATTTAGAATATTTTCAATAAACTTGCTGTATCATGTATGTGAATTAATGATTAAATTATACCTTTGCAGACTAGCAATGATACCAACTCTTTCCCAAAAGAACTAATTCTGTCAAGATACAAAGGAATTTATGTATAACTCTCTTTAGTCTTAAATAGCAGTTTATCTACATGAATGGACACACTGGGCAATATAATTCTTATTCTTGTGGTATTTTTTTTCAAAAAAACAGTAAAATGTAAATTTAAAAAATCAGTCGAGGAAAATTATTTTAACTAATTATTCTATTTCACGGTTTCTTACTGTCCTATTGAAGTTTCATGGTTTTTTCAATGAGTTCCTCAGTTTGTGCCCAGCCTTTCTAGGTTTGACACCTCTCCTGCCCTTGGAAAGAGTCTTGGATTAGCCAGGTTTCACAGCAGCGTATGAAAGCTGTCAACAGACAACTCTCTTTGTAGAAGGAACAGCAAAAATAAGAAACATAACAGCATGAGGAACAGGCTGCATGTTTAAATAACATCTTACCTTACGTTAGGTTTTGGGTTTTTTCCCCCCACTCGAAACTCAAAAGAGTTCCTTGCTGTGCAGTCCATACTGTGCATGTGTGTTTTATTTTGGAGGTGCAGGGAAGTCTAGGTGGACTGACTCCTCAAAATACCTTATGGATTTCTTCCATCCCCTGGACATTGCCTGTTTGTACTCTGCTCAGTCTCAGCACGGCAAACCACCCGAACTTTACTACAAATAATAGGGCAAGTAATTATTGTTTTTAACAGCTTCTTTACTGGGAGATCTTTTATCTAGAGTCATCTAAATTGTTCTCTTTTAGTTGCCTCTTCCTAAACCAAACTATAGAGCAAATTAAGATTTTTATTGTAAATATTCCTGTGACCTGGTATAACCACAAAATATTATTGGATTAATGGGGGTCATTCCCATGTCCTTTGTTTCTGTTTGCATCATTAGAAGTGTATAAGTAGAAGATAAAGAAAAAAACAATTTGGTGCATTCTGTCTGAAAGTATTTAAGTTCCATTTAGAAGATTAAGTGTATCTGTTTCAACAGCAGAAAGCATTTTGTAGTAGTGAATTGTTAGCAATACCTAGAGAAAGACCAAAGGAAATACTTTCACTTGATTCACAATGAATGCTTTTGCCTTACTGCTAGTTTTCTTCTTGAAATATAAGCCAGAGATGTATTTCATCATTAACCTTTTGAACCAGGCCAAGTATAATTGGCAATTCTCCTGCAATGTCCATTTGTCTGTGTTATGTTGTTCCTTTTATAGAAGAAATAATTGTCATTTTTTTTCTTTGTACAGTTTTTTTTCAGCCAACCTTTGGAAAGGATCAGAAATAGGATAAAGCTCCCAAATGATACCCTATTCCGTTTAGGTTTGCCTAACAACAATTTGTGGTTGTGTATAAAAGTATTTCAAAATGTTCAATGTGAAAGAGGAGTACAATTGAGAAATTCTGTTTAGCAGATTGCCTTCTTACCCTTGTTTCTATTTAAATCTGGCAACAAGGTCCCTACAGATTCTTATGCTATCTCTTAACATACCGTAACACACACGCACCCCAGAGTCTTGAAAGTTGTGCTGTGATGTACACCTGTCTTGTCTGAAATCACCCACTGTCAGTAATAATGCCCTTTGTTTACTGAAGAGCTAATCAAAAATTTGGCCAACTAACTGGAATTGCCATTAATATTTTAGCTCTCAACCCACAAATATGTCTTTGTGACAGTATATTTTCAGAAATATGTATGATGTAGTAACAGATAACAGAACAGCCTTAACATCTGGAGAAGAGACTAGCTTCTATCAAAATGAAGGATGATATGTTTCAGTATTTTTATGATGAGTGGGAGAAGATTTCAGAGAAGGGCTGCATTAAGATTTCTAATGGTCTTTACTTACTGAATCAGTATCTTTTTTTTTCCCTGTTGGTTGCGTGCTGATTGCTGAATATTTGCCCTTTGCCCTTAATCGTTATTTAATACATTAAAAAATACACCATCAGGGACATAATTTTTATTTCTCCTATTAGTTATGCTTCTGCTGAGTGCACTGTTCACTAGTGGGTACTAGGATGCTGCTTTACAGTAGAAATGACACAAAAGGGGCACACATTTTCATTAGAAATGCAATTATCAGGCTGGTGGTTGATGGTTTACTGCTCCTTTGGCCCACAATTTATTATGTAAGACAGAAACTGGAGTAATATGTTTTGATACATCTGCCTCAGTCCAGCAAACTTTTAAAGTCCATGGGTGTTCTGCCCTTGACCTCCTCCTGAGCTGATTATAGAGTACTTAGCTGGTGGAATATCACTAGCATCTTGAGATCTACAGATAAAAGCCATTCGAGTGGAATGGGATATTATCGCTTTTGGCTTTGATTTCATTACACAGTGAAATACTCTTTTGGTAGTGTGTCTGCCCACTTTTGACCTCTCCGATCTCTGAATTAAATCCAGGCTAAATTTTCTCAAAAAAATTTTAACTGTCTGAACAAATCCAGACGTGATGTGTGAATCCAGGTTGTTGGCCTTTGTCTGCTTCTGACTTAAAAGGGCAGTGGGATGTGAGAATAAATATTTGAATATGTAAATTAATATATTTTGTCCCTTTTTTGCTTTAAAGCTCTAATTTAAATCTGTTAGGAATTAATTTCTTACACAAATAGAAATAGACTTTCAGCATTTTTATGACACTCTTTTCAGAGGACTTTGTGTTTTATAGATCAGATTACTTCTGTCTAGTATTGGTAGAGAAACCAGAACACTGAGATCTAATATCAATTTTAAACCAATGAGATTAGGAACTTTAGATCTTAATGTTTGATGACTCATTGCAATAATCTTCCATTCTCCTGCCTTGTGGAATTCCAACCTTTTAACAGGGTCTTAAATTAAACCTCTAGACATTAAAGCACTGGTTTGGCCAGTATTGCATAGAAAGCTGATGGCCTGGTTGATAAGAGAAATTATAATCTCTCTTGTCATCTTCATGTTACTTCATCATTGTTAGAAAGTGGTTAGTGTTTCAAAAATATTCTGTCAAAATTCTAACGCAGGAAAAAAAAAAAAAAGAAAAAACAAGACATTATCTCAATACCTTCAAATAAGGATAGGGACACAGGCTATTTCTTTGCTAAAAGATGTAATTTTATATTACTGTTTAGTTGTATCCGTACGAGAGTGATACAGATGCATTAAGGTTATTAATCCAATAGGCATCCTACTGTACTACATGTCAGCAAACAATTAATGTTTTATGCAAATGTGAGTATTCAAGCAGAAGTACCAGGCTGTGTGCTTCTCTGCCTCCTCGGATAACCCTGTGCTCCTCAGCTGGTACTTACTATCTAAACCACTATGATGATTTCTCATTGTGTTACTTGACAAAGGCAGAAAGAATACTTGCAGAAAATGCATTAGAAGACCTTTTTACAATGTGTTTTGTTCCAAGACAGCATTAACTCCACTGAATAGTGAAAGTAATAAGGATCACTCAGCCTGCCTTAAGGCGATGACAAAACTATAATCTGTTTGTTGATAATTCTGTAGCCCTGTGAAGCCTTCTCATTTGCTCCATAAATTGTACTGAAGAACAGCCTTTTTTGGAACAACAGTATATTAATTTCTTTATGTTTAAATAGGGTATAAGTAGTTAAAATGGAAAACAGCCTAAATACAATAGCTTCTTAGGACACTGCACACCCATCAAAGTAAACTGGAACCCAACAGATCAATGGTTAAATACCATTAAAAACAGTTTTGAGAAAAAAATCATAATTGACTTTGCCATATGTTTCGTTTTCTTACTACACTATCTTCAGAGTGAAACACAATCACTGTTCATAGAGAAGCTAATTATCCACTGTCAGTTAATCCCTCAATAACTGATCTCTTGACAGCTAGTAGTAAGTCCCAAACCCCGTTGTAACTTACATTAAAATCCATGTTTATGCACTGGAGAAGGATGGGGACCACAGCTCATACTTTCACCAAGCACTACAGCTAGTTCTTCAGGACAGCTCTCCTCACACTTATCACTTCAGTTTTGGATTTTCCTCTTTTCTGGTGACTTAAGGCTTGCACATTTCATGAAAAACATACTTTTGGCTGCTGTCTTCTACCTTCAGTGAATATATGAAACTGCGCTCAGTCAACCTGGTGATTTTTGTCTAACTGTTTTTTAAAGTTGCCTTTTTGCATAGTTTCACTCAGAAACTACAGGTGTCGACTAAATTTTGCATTTGTTAAATCAGGTAACAAGAGTTGCAGGAAGTTGGCTGTTCTTCAGTATAAATAAATATATAGTAATATTGTTTAATTTGGGAGAACAAGGACAAAATGATATTCCTTTGATTATATAAAATCATATGATAAAATCAGAACAGGATAAATCCCATGCAAGTTCTAAATAGCAGGTGAATGTGGCTGGTCTTGGCTGACTTTCTGGTTAGTAGTTGTATCTGTTCCTGTAGTAATGTATTCTCTTAATAAATACACACTGCTGAAAGGCTTCATTACTGACTTTCCACTCTTGGCTCAGACAGTTCCTCATTGTGTGATCTAAAGACTAACCTACTGCCCAATACTGTAACAGCTCAGGAGAAAATTTACCATTCACCTTCAAAGGCTGAAGAATCTACATTTCTGTATGTCTGAATTTGTTCTTTTATAAAGTTTGCTCTAGTATTTCACAGGGATAGTGTGGCTTGAGTGTACCCTCAGTAAACTGAGTGTGGATTGAGTGTACCCTCAGTAGATTTGCAGATGACGCCAAGCTAGGTGGGTGTGTTGACCTGCTAGATGGTAGGGAAGCTTTACAGTGGGACCCAGACAGGTTAGATCAATGGGCCAAGGTTAGTTGCACGGGGTTCAACAAGGCTAAGTGCCAGGTCCTGCTCTTGGGTCGTAACAACCCCATGGTAAGCTACAGACTTGGGGATGTGTGGTTGGAAAGCTGCAAGTTGGAAAAGGGCCTGTGGATATTGATTGATAGTTGACTAAATATGAGTCAGCAGTGTGTGCAGGTGGCCAAGAAGGTCAATGGCATCCTGGCTTGTATTAGAAACACCGTGGCCAGCAGGATTAATTAGGGAGGTGATCGTCCCCCTGTACTTGGCACTGGAGAGGCCACGCCTTGAGTATTGCGTTCAGTTCTGGGCCCCTCACTATAAGAAGGATATAGCAGTGCTGGAGCGTGTCCAGAAAAGGGCAACGAGGCTCGCAAAGGGCACAAGTCCTGTGAGGAGCAGCAAAGGGAACTGGGGTTGTTTAGTCTGGAGAAGAGGAGGCTGAGGGGAGACCTTATCGCTCCCTACAACTACCTGAAAGGAGGTTGGAGCGAGGAGGGGAACTGCCACTTCTCCCTGGTGACATGTGACAGGAGGAGAGGGAATGGGTGCAAGCTGTGCCAGGGGCTGTTTAGGCTGGGTATTAGGAAACATTTCTTCACCGAAACGGTTATTGAACATTAGAATGGTCTGCCCAGGGCAGTGGGGGAGTTGTCATCCCTGGAGGCATTTAAATGGCGTGTGGACCTGGTGCTTAGGGATATGGTTTAGTGGTGAGCTTGCAGTGTTGTGTCAAAGGTTGGACTAGATGATCTTGAAGGTCTCTTCCAACCAAAGACATTCTGTGATTGAATTAATTAATAGGTACAAAGTACATTTGTATCTTTACATTAAAGGACCTGCTCCTTACCTGTCTATCTTGATCTCTATCACACAAGTATTTAAGGTCTTTGATGTTAATATACACCAAGGAGGAAGTCAAAATGTGTCCAGTGACTGTCCCTCCTTGTTAGGCAGTCACAATTTTCAATGCTTTTGGTCAGTGATAAAGACTGTTGCATTGAAGTGAATTGATAGATGATTGGTGTAGCCTTTTCTTTTAATTGTCACCATCTCCACTATAAATAGATAGAATCTCTTTTTTTTTTTTTTGTCTTTTTGGGGTCTGGGGGGTTTTTTTTGGCATTTAAGAAAGGAATTGCCATTCAAATTGAACAGCCCTTAGTTCACTTTTTCCTCATCACACTGGCATGTTACATGTATCTATCACTATTGCAATGTGCTTTTGAGGTGTAAAAGGCTAATTAGTACAACTTACTACTTGCTTACGATTAGCAACTACCTCTGCATAATAAGAGCACCAGAATTAAGAGTACTTTTCATTCTCTGAACAACTGGAATACTTGTAAGTAGATGAATAAATGAATTCTGTAAGCAAGGACATCAGGAGACCCATATAAGATAGTTATATTATGAGTACCTTGAAATTAATTTTCTTAATGCTCCTTTTATTTTTGCTTGATTAAAGTATATATTCTGATGACTCTAAATGTTCAAGTTATCTTAAAGTACCTGCTTTATGTTTTTTACATAGCCCACGCTCACATGCCTTACTTGTCTTTGTACCCAGTGCTGTGCTGAACAGCAGATGGTAGAGATAGTAGCAATGCAATTCCTACCATCTTGAAAGGTAATAGCAAAATAACTGTGTCAGTTTAGTATTGGCTTAACAATTTTGTCCTTAAGGTCCAGAGAATTTCTAATAATTCCTCTGGAGCAGCATATGCGTCTAGGTAAGATCAAGTGGCTTATCTAATCTTGTCCTTTCCTTGTCTGATCCAAGACAAATTTTGGAGTGCGTCTGGATGTTTTGTGGAGTGCTTTGTGTATTCAAACAACAGACCTGTGATCTTTCTGTGAAAATTACAGCCGATGCAATCAAATGTCTCTGGTGAAAATTTTAATCGAGTGCTCTGGGGCAAAAGTAACGTCTGTCACTCTGTCAGAACATTGCCTCCATTGCAAAGACTGTGCAGACTCCTGCACCGAATGGCAGGCAGCTGTGCTCTGTGAATATAGGACCAGAAGCTGTAGGAAGGAGAAGGGAGGGGCAGAAGATAGCCCTTCCATCACACTGTGTAGGATATGGGATCTGAATGTTTAGTATGTGCTAAGCGTTTAGGATTTTGCAAAAAGTGAGCTCTTGCAACCTCTTCTTCCCTTAGAACCAAGTTAAGATGAATGGTATGTCTGGAAGGAAGCACCTTTTATTCCTGAGAAAAGAAGTGCAGCCTTACAGTAATATGCCTTTCTTGTTTTGCAAGTATAGTGCTGTTTTTCAATGTTTGAGGTACAGCAGAGAGAAGTCCTAGGCAAAGAAAACCAAATTCTTTAAAATACACATTGCTGTGATCCCATTCTTCCACAACTGTGTATTTTTGCCTTTCTAGCCAAATTCTTTTAATGTATTTTAGTGGTTTGCATAGTTCCTACTGCTGTTTTAGCAAAATGTTGGTCACTTACTGAGATACGAGATTTATTTGCTCAGCCAAGAGGAGAGCCTGTGTGCCTGTTCTTGACGTGGCCTGCCCATCTGCGTGGCTGTGAAGATCACCCTTCTGTGCATAAGTTACAGAACAAAAAGGACTGGCTTTAGAAAGAATGAAACTGGCCAGGTGTACTCAAGAATTCCGTGCAGGATGATGTGACTGCTGCCTCCAAATCTAGTCATCCTGAAGTTGACCTGGTCCTGAAATTTCCCAGCTCCTAATCCAGTAATGCCACCTGGACCTCTTTGTCCAGCCACGAAGGAAGGTTACTTTGCTTCACTCTTTAACTCCCATTCCTACACACTGAAGCATGCAGAGGTTGAACCCATTTCCAGGAAAAACACGCTTGGTTTAAACTACAGGCTTGTGAGCAGTGCTTTGGTGTGGTATTATCTTGCCTTTTATAAAATTTCTTTTATCTGGGAGGATTTGAAAGCTGCCTACATCATGAAGGCTGCAAATTATTTGTAAACAAGACCTCACTACTTGCAAACTTAGATGTTGTTTTGTAAAGTAAGACAGATTGAGTTATTACAGTCAAATCCTTAACGTTACTCTTGTTTACAGCACACTTCCCTTAACAATAAATCTCTGAGCCCGTGGGCACTTTCAATTACTGCATCTTCCTTGCTTAGCAAAGGAACTCATAAACCTCTCTTTCTGTCATACCATTTTGAAAGATCTTTGTGTGTGATGAAGACTGTGTTGTCTGACAAAGCTTATATTAAGAAAGACTTATTAGAAGAATACTTGTGTGCTTCACCTGCCTTTGCCTGTGACCATGGGAAAGGATGTATACACAAATTAGTACAGGAAACTTGGCCCTTCCTTCAGAATTTACTCCTATGCCATATGAAAAATGGGTAGGAAATACAATGGGACTAAAGCTTTAAAATTTATTGAAGATTTTTGTGAAGTATAAAAGTATTATTCTTGGTATAAACTCTTCAAAAGTACAGCACCAGATTTCCAAGTATTTCAGGTTTTATGAATTTTAAAGCAACGAGAAGATGCAGCTATAAAGACATAGGTATTTCTCCCACAGAGGATTGTTATGGCATTATTTGAAAAGGTGTCATATTTACATAGTTTCTTGACCTGCACAGGTAGCAGAGGAAGATTCACTCTCATTCTACAGAATGTAAAAATGAGGTGTGTGCAGGAAATAAAATCCAAATTTCCCAACAGCCCTTCTTTTCTATTCACATCTAGAAAAAACACCAGAAATGCAATAATCACAGCTGACAACTCCTAACAGTTTATCCTTATAATCTGTGTGTGTGTTTATTATAGATGAAGATTGTAAGAGGTACATTGTGTTTTGAGTAGAAATCATCATTATCTACTCACTACCAGTGAGTTAACAGAAAAAAGTATGGGGAGGGAAAAAAAATCCCATAAACCCCCAACTTAAGTACTAGGAAGCATTATGGTCCAAGTTTCTGAACACAGATAGCTAAAAGTAATTTCTGAATTTGTGTTTAGAAGTATGCAGTGACACAGTAAATAGACTGAGTTGCTAGTGGAAACTGGAGATGTTCATCATTCCTGAAAATTGGTCCAGCTACCTAAATGTCTGTTAGAAAACTAATTTTAGGGATGATAGTTGGAAAATGTTGATGAATATTGCCGGTGTCATATTTAACTGTTAAACAAGTAATAGCATATAATCTTTTATGCTTCAGTGTAAAAATATTCCTTAAAATAAATAACAGTAAAAATATATGAAGCATACAACTCTATCACAGAATAACTGTAATCTCATTTTGTAACAGTAATGAATATACTGCAGCAAGCTCCGCTGATTAAAAACTTTTTGTGCCAAGTTTGTTTCCTGTTTATCAAATGTGATGTAAAACGCAGACTACCTTTCTATATGGTGTATTAATGTGTAAGCTTTACTTTTAGAAGGCAGTCCACATTCCTTTATTGGCTTGAGTTTCGGGCTTAAATGTCTCCAGCTGCCAAAAGTTTAATTTGGGTCACCGGCAGACCTCTGACTGCTGAGGGTAGAAATAATGCAGAGCAAAAGGCAGGAGGTCTGATGTCACCCACCATGCGCTCATTCAAAGAGTGAACCAGCTCTAGCACAGTAAGTTGATCACAGAAAACAGGGCTCAAAAAGGCCACAAAGTCCATTCCTCTGCTTAGGACAGAGGGAACAGTATGCCAGTAGCTATCTGTTGTCTTCTTTGTCACACCAATTTCAGTGTTAACTGGATAAAAAGCCATTTATATTCGGCTTGCTTCGGCATATTGTTGTACTTCCCAAAATGTAACGTGGTGTGAGATTTTCCATGTGCGTTTCATACGCTGGCCCTGTAATACTGCAGATATTTAGTGTCGTAATGTCATACTAGAAAGGAATGACGCATCAGAGTAAAGAATTATAGTATTCTGTCATCACCGAGAAAAGAATATTCTTTGTTGTGCTGAAGCTGAAAAAGTAGAAAAGTTAATACAAAAAATTCTGCGGTCTATGGAAGTGGTAATGTTAACAGTTAGGTCTGCAGTGATGCATCTGTGATTCTGCCATGTGGAACTACAGGACTTTCTTGTGCAATGTAATGTCATTAGCTTGCTTTTGAGGATTTGACTAATGTGAAGGCTTCATTTTCCATTTCTCTTTGTTACATTCTTGGCAATGGAATTACACGGACAAATCGGCCTGTCCTAGTATGTTAGATTTCATAGAATCATAGCATCTCTTATGTTGGAAGGGACCCATAAGGATCATTTGGTACCTCAGACCTGGCAATCTGAGTCAGATACTCCAAATAGACTGTTTGAGTTGAAAAGTTGTCACTGGTTCATATACTCAGACCTATCTGTGAGGTGCTTTGAGGATGTAGAGGGGCCAATTTGTAGTGGCTCCAGGGAGAGAGGATTTAAAGAAATAAAAGGACAGGTTCTGCAATTAACTGTTTGTGAAAGTGTTGATGATAGAAACAGAAGTTTTTATAATGTAAGAGTTAAAGGAAGATGAAGACCTGAAAAGATTTGCATTGTTCACTGTAAAATCATGCTGAATTAATTTATCATTGCTGCTGTGCTGTATATGGCCTGTTCATATTCTTCCCCTACCTTGCTCTGCTCTTCTCCTGACAATTCTAATCTAACATCAAGACAAATTCTGAAAGTATTGGGCCCCACTCCTTTTGTCAGTTATTATTTATATTAGCATTCCAATGAATTGAAATGAAGCAAAAATAATTTCTACTCATGTACAAAACAAATGTATCATATATTCATGGAGTTCCTAATTAGGAACCTACCTGAACCCTAATAGAATGTGATGCACCAAAGCTCCTTTTCCTGCTTGAAGACCCTTCATCCCAAATGACTCTGAATCGGCCACAAAAAGCCCAGCAAGTTGTCAACATCATTTATCCCATGCTTAGAAGCAGTGCCATGGCCTGTAGGCAATTTGAGCACTCTTTCTTGTTCCTTCCCTTTCTTATGATAAAGCTGTTAAAGCCTGTGTATCTCTATGAAACCCTGTAGTTTCAATGAAGTAGCATATTTTAGCAAAAGGTAACGTTGGTGAAATTTTTCAGGTGGTACAGATTGAGAGTCCCAGTTATAAAAGGGGACCACAAGTGACAGTAAGGGGTACAGGATTGGAATAATGCCTATTTGCAGCCAACAATACTTTGCATAGGCATTGCTTGGAAGGTTGGCTGACCTCTGAAACACATTACTCATCTGCCTCTGACGTAAATCCATTTCAGAGGGAAAACATTCCTATGCTCACTGTTGCCTTTCATGTTCTACATAGAGTATGGCAATGACAAATTTTGTTCTTTCCCACTTATTTAAGAAAATTGATTTTGTGTGGAACTAAAGGTGTTTTATAGAGTTGTTTGTTGTCGACAGAATGTATCTTACGATATACTATCTAACATATATAAACCTGTTATTTTGGGGGCCACACCTGCTAAAAATTCTCTCCAGCTAAATTCTTTGATGGAAAAACTACTACTTTCTATGGCCAACTATATGAATGAAAATGTAAAAGTCACCTTAATAAGCAGATCACTTTATGACTGTAACTGTTGAGGGCATTTGGCATCATTTGAAATGGAATGTTACAAGAATTAAAAATTCTTTTGGCACTAATGTTGATAATATGGTTTAGGCTCTTATCACCCACTCTAGAAAAAAAATTAAAAGATGGAAGGTGTTATTTAGCTCTACAGAAAATAACATTGCCCTGCAGTAAATTTAATAGAATTTTAAAACAAATTAGTGGACTAGACAATAAAGAGAAAAACTACATCTGTTTTTACCAGAGAAATTAAAATGGTAAAATGACAAAAAAAAAAGATACTCCAGATATCCTGCAAGCTTCGTGTTCATATTTACCCACAGCTAGATGCTGTTAGGACAACTGAGTGACATAAGACAACATCTCCAGCTGCAGAAAGCTGAAGTTAAGCCTTCATGATATCAAACCATAGCCATTTCTTCCTCTAATACTCTTCTAAGGAACAGCAAGCCTTTTAAAATAACTCTCAGGCTCAATTATTTAATAGTAAGAGATGAAAAAACATTAAACAAATCTAATAACTGCCAAATTAATGCAATTTCCTACACTTGTGTTTGGTAGCTGAAGACAAGCTAAATAGCTGTCTAACCTAGGGAGGATGAAGTAATAAGTGTGCAAAAATACCCTTTAGAGAAAATGTCTTCTACCAATATCAGATGTAGTAGCGGGAATCAAAACTGAAGGAACTAATTTAAAATACATTCCAATTTATTCATATTAGGAAGTTAAGTGTTCTTGGATTTCTTGGCCTTAAGAGTACCTGAGCATATAAGTGGGCAGAAGCAATGTGCTGTAGACATTGCTGGATCAAGACAGTTTTGAAGTCACCTTGCCTCTTTTTTTTTTTTTAATTCCCCTCCCTCCCCCCCCTTTCTTCAGATGTCCCTCTAATGATCAACTATAAAGAACATTGTGGAATTAGTTTAATTTTTGATTATGTGGAAAGAAGTCAACTTGACTATGATAGGCTGTGTTGCACCTGGAGGGCTTAAGGAGACATAATTTGATTTAACCAAGTGAAAAAAGCAAACCTGTCATGGTAGAGGGAAAAGACTATGCACTAATTTGACAGCATTCTTTTTCTGCTAGAGGAGCTTTGCGAAATAATAGCGTGGTTCTGGCCACTTTGAAATTCACACTCTTATTGACCGTCTTCCTCAATCTTTGTAGCTGTAGGTTACAATTTCTTTTTATTTTTTTTTTTTCTTCCACATACTCTGTTAGCCTCTGAAAATGTAATAGCTGTATTTGATGTCATTTTTGAAATGAAAACAAAATCCTCCTGATTTCTTTGAGTTGGTATCTAATTTGTCATGACGAAACTGCCAAGTTAAGGAGGTAACTATGTGGTTCTGAGTCTTTATTAGTGTTCTGGACAATACTTTCTCTAATTTCCTGAAGTTTACAGATATTTAAAGTATGGTGTAAAGCACCGAATATGAGGTCTTCCACTCTAAATGTGTAATTAGCTATGAAACCAGTGGGAATCTTACACTGGGCCAGAAGCTCTTTTTGAAGGAGAACGTTAAAAATATGCCTCTGTCTCTAACGAAGGGATGCAACATGGACAAGTCATCAAAATCTGAAATAGAACCTCATTTTCTGTAGAATGTTCTATTATGTTATCAGAAGCAGTAGACAAAAATACAGATTACTGTGAAGATAACAGGTAGAGTAAAACCAGATAATTTTTTTTTTTTCTGAGTTGGAATTCTGCTAGCCATTTTGGACTAGGTTTTCTGGGGAAAAGGCTTTTAATCTTTAACACACGTTCAGTCCATTTGTTTTATTGTGGTAGGACACAAATACAATAGGCCATCGATATTATCAGGCCAGGTACATGTTTGTTGCATTGCATGTATTTTGAGTCTTGTCAGTAAATAGTGTAGCAAATATGATAATCATAAAGCATTCTGTAGGCTTATAATCTTATGATGAACTTTATTAATATAAAATCAAAACTAAAGCTCAGCAAATTACTCATCCAGCAAAAAGATCGTTTTCATGGGCAGTTAAGATACAGCTGATTATCTTGTTGATATTCATTAGCTAGAGGACCTCTTTTCTTTCTGGACCTTAAGTCTCTTATCAGCCTTCTCACAGAGAGAGCACCTGAGGAAGAATGAAAATGAGTCTTCTAGGACTAACGCAGATGTGGCCCAGAAAATATCCATGGGAGGATCTTACCTAAAAATCTAAATATCTGAAAGCAAGAACCTAAATTAGTCACTATTTGTCACTTGTTTTTTGAGTTTCCCGTAACTGTAAAGCAAGTCTAGGGAAACCAAGCAGCATTGAGCAGTTCACAAGTTCATACTGAGCTCAAATTTGGGCAGTAACCAATGGATTACTCCTTTTCCTTTGGCTGACAATTTGCATACTCCGATTAAAAAAATGAGACCACCCATAGAAAAGAAACAGAAAATCAGATAATTTCTAGACTGACTTACTGGGTTACACAGGAGCCTATCAGCTGTTTTTAACCAAGTAATAAAAGGTGTAAGAGCATTTGACTTTTGGGTGTATGTTATCCCTAGGCAAAGTATCGCGCATGCATTCAATTAGCTTTTGCAGCACATTAATTTGAGTTTATGAAGCATATTGTCCCCACAGCAATGAAATGCTGCAGGGCTATTGTTGAGTAGCGTGCACCACAGTCTTACATGATTAATGAGTTTTTATTACTGCTGCTAGCCTACACAAGCAGGTTTACAAATTATCCCCGTTCGAGGTCTAGGTGGCCAATTCTTCCTGAGCTTTATGTCAACAACTTTCCTTTATCAGAAATGTGATGTTTATTTGAATAGAAACCACCTTTTTTTTTTTTTTCCATTTAGGAGCAAGGGAAAATATAAAAGAGCTGGGGGTAAAACTTGGGAATGGACAATAAGTTTTGTGAAAAGGATTCTTCAAGTGGAGCTTTTTTACTTAGAAGGAATGGTGTAATTTTCATTAAGCACTTCACTATGATAGGATTAATCATGAGGAAAAAACTCTCAATATTATGTTTATCTTAAAGTGAAGATTCGTACTATTAAACTGATGTTCAATTTTTTAACTGGTTTTTTTAGCACTTCGTACTTGCTAAAGCTGTATTAGCAACATCTTTCGCTTTGCATTTAAAATACAAGTTTATGATATGTTCTTTGCTTGCATTTTTTTAAGCAAGTGGAGCTAATTTCTGTTCCGTTTCACCTATTTGTGAAGATTTTCTCGGTTTCAAGAAACATAAATTGTCTAGGTGTGGTGGGTTGACCCTGGCTGGGCACCAGGTGCCCACCAAGCCCTTCTATCACTCCCCCCACCCCCGTCAGCACGGCACGCAGGGGGAGAATAAGATGCCAGGAGCTGTGGGTTATGACAGATAAGATGTGATCCTCCTACTGCCCGTCCGCAGGTGATGTTGGGCCCAGTCCAGGCAGCAGGGCTCCAGGACACGCAGCAATTGCTCAGAGGACAAAGCCGAATGCCCCCCCATCCTCCTCCTGCCCTCTCCCTTGATAGTTGAGCTGACGTCACATGGTGTGGAATATCCCCCTGGTCAGCTCAGGTCGGCTGGATCCCCTCCCCCATCCTGCCCCCCCAGCCTCTGGTGCCCTGTGAGCACTGGCAGTGATAACACGGGGGTGTTATCAACACCCTCCAGCTCCCAGTGCTGCAGCTTGAGGGCTGGATGGGGAAAAGCAGCTCAGCCAGACCCACTACACACCCATAGTGATGTGGGTGAGACTGGGACTCCAGCAACTGCCAGGTTACAAATTCAGGCTGTTTGACAGACATGCAGCTGGGGAGGGAGCTGCCATGTGGGCTGAGACTGCAGGGAAAGGGACTGCGCTTCCATCCTCATCATGCTTTCTGCTGAGGAGGAGACCATTCTCTGGTAGCCTAGTTTTTAGGACAAACCAGAACCAGCTGAGTGTCAGGCTGGACCTAAAAATGCAGACTGATTTGCTTACAGACCAGCAAATGAGTTGGTGGTGCTTCACGGTGACCTTCCCCAACTGCTAAATGGAACCTAAATACTTTCTTCAGTTCCTTCTCACCAGGCAGTGATGGGCTCAAGGAGATGGTGGATTATGCAGCAGAGCTGGGCAGAGTACCCGATGCTGAGATTCCATCCAAAGCTGACAGAGCAGCCTTGCAGACCTGCCTTGGATGTGCTGACCCCAGCACCCTGAGTGACTACCAGGAGAACAGAGTGTGGGATGTGAAACCCTGTCTTCCCCACCCCAAATAACTTTCAGTATCAGGAAATTAATAAAAATGAATACAATAAAGGAACACACAAAGGACTACAAATATCCTCTTTGTTGTATCTGATTTGGATCTGGAGTGTTTCCCAGCTTCAGTCTAGCCACTCAATAATCTGAAGTGGGGAATGCTACATAAATTACTCATTATTCCCACTAGCTGAGCTGTCAAAGGCTGCGGAAACTAGTTCATGTTCACTTCACCTCTCTCTGCTTGCTCTTTGCTGTTACTTGCCACTCTATTAAGGTCTGTTGTTAAACACTTTTGTCTCAAGACACTAAGAGAGAGAAGGAAAGAGGGAAAGAGGGAAAGAGGGAAAGAAAGAAGGAAGGAAAGAAGGAAAGAAAGAAGGAAAGAAGGAAAGAAGAAGGGAGGGAGGGAAGAAGGAAAGAAGGAAAGAAAGAAGAAGGAAGGAAAGAAGGAAGGAAAGAAGCAAAGAAGGAAAGGAGGAAAAAAAAGAAGGAAAGAAGGAAAGAAAGCAGGAAAGCAAGAAAGCAAGAAAACAAGAGACGTTCTATTTGTGGCAAAATGAGTTCAAGTGCGATTCTCAATATCAAACTCTCACTGCAGTTTTGGAAGATCCACAGAGTGACTTCTATTGCACAATCTGCTGATGTAGGCAGGAAAAATATTACTATTATAGCAGGTGTAAAAAATACATGTATATATTCTTATTAAAACTCACCATTCATGTTTGAAGTTTAAGAAAACATAACTAGATATTTCTAACCGTAACATTTTTTGAGAAGATGAAATTAGACTGAAAGTAGGACAAGATTTTGGCAATATTTGTCAGTGTCCTCTCTGAATATTTTTATATTTGGACCCAAAGCAAGTAGTGCTGGTTTTGGATAGAATCAAATACTACTAAAATGCCAAAAAGAAATTATGAGAGGATTCAGCTAGTGGGGCACTTGACTTCCCTCCTCTGGCTTGAAGAGATGACTGTTTTGCAGATAGCTAACATGAGAACTGCTTCTCACTGTGGTCAGGTAAGTGTTCCTCAGCTTCCTGCTTTATGCTAAATAGAGAGGATGTTCTGCTATTGGCATGTTCTTGAGAGTGCTCTGTTGCTCTGCATCACAGTGCCAAAGTCCCCACAAGCATGCAGAAGAAGAGAAAAGTTTGTGTGGGAATTCATCTACTTGGATGAACCATCTGAAGGCATATCCCTCAGCAATGCAGCTGCCTTTGGATTTCCTCAGGGGAGTTTAATATCCATTTCTACAGAAAGCTGAACCTAGAGCTGCCTTTAGATGAATGTTTTTCATGATTCACATCTTCAAAGAATTCCCCAGGCCATTTTCTCCCTTTCTAGATGGTAAACCAATCAGTTCGAAATTATGTGGGCACACCTAATTTTCAAACATTTCAACCTTGTGCTTTTTATTGCTCCA
>WTSP01005845.1:0-29863 GCA_025331215.1 Actenoides lindsayi | reverse complement strand
TCCAGCACCTCAACGTCCTTCTTGTAGAGAGGGGCCCAAAACTGGACACAGTATTCAAGGTGCGGCCTCACCAAAGCTGAGTACAGAGGAATGATCACCTCCCTACTCCTGCTGGCCACACTATTCCTGATACAGGTCAGGATGCCATTGGCCTTCTATTGTTGTCACTATACTTAAGTTCTGAACATTCATAACAATCACTACCATACAGGGCCACCCCACCACCTTTCCTTCCCTGTCTATCCCTTTTAAAGAGCTTGTAGCCATCAACTGTGGCACTCCAATTGTGTGAGGCATCCCACCACATTTCTGTGATGGCCACTACGTCACAGTTTTCCTGTTTCATCATGGCTTCAAGCTCATCCTGTTTGTTGCTCATACTCCGTGCATTGGTATAGATACACTTCAGATGAGCTAATGATCCCAGAACCTTTTTGTGAGTGTGGGTCCCATTTCATTCCAAGGAAAGCTAGGAAAGGACATCAGATTGGGATTTTTCTACTCTGAGTGGGAATGGGAAGTGCCTCCCTGTTTGATTCTGGCTTTTGCATTCAGGAGAGGAATTCCCAGATGCTTTAGCTGAAGCAGTGGATCTCTCCACCAAGTTGGTAGACAGTTTGTCAGGAAGAGTCACTTCAGAATTGCTTCAGGCAGCAGCTGTGTTTGATGGATCTTTCTCTCTGAACTGCCTCCAGACTGAAAAAGTGTTGAAGAATATCATCCTCTGCTTTTAACAAGTTGTTCCTAAGTCAACTTTATAACTAGAGATACTTTATAATAAATACCTGGAATTTTTACCAAAGTGAAAAAAAAACCCCAAACATCTACCCTTTTCACTCTGTAGATATATCATATTTTAAGCTTTTGGAGACTGAGCTCAGATTCTTTCAGAGTTCAGTGTACATCAATGTGTATAAATGTCCCTCACTCAAAAGGCTTTTGTAGTTATAACTATCTTGACAAAAAGGGAATGTATGCTAATGTGCTTTAGCTACAAGGACACATACAAAGCTACAATGAAAAAATGGTTTATTGTTAGAAAGTAAAGCGTGTACTGTTATCAAACTAGAGCTGTGCAAATCGGTCCTCTTTCTAGTGAGGACAGATTAGACTGGAGAAATAAGATGGCCTGAAGCCAAAGGCAGAGAGGCTAAGAAAGATTGATCTTGCTTTATTTCTGAAAGGATTAGATTTTAATTTAGTAACTAAGAACATGGCTTCAACCTTAAAGGTTTTTTTAAAGTATTATTCCAAAATATTTTGCGTTAAATTTGTTACGACATTGACCTTTTACAATACATAGTCAGAAGACTGTTTGTAGACTTTGGGCTAAGAACGAGTATTTGATTCCCACCTTAGCCCAGGTGACAAAAACCACATCCAGCGAAGGAGGGTAAGAGTTACATGGACTCCTTATAAAGGGAACAGTAACTGTCAGGATGCTGCATTCTGCTCTCCAGGTAGACTTATGACGGTCACCAGCCTTACCACAGTCACCACCACAGTGAGAGCTACACTGCTGCTGGTTCAGGACTATTGATACTGGCTGTTAGTATGGAGCGGGCTTGCACAGTGACATCTGTCCACTGCAGAGTGTATTCACTCAGGATAATCTTACAGAGTACTTAGGTCAGAGAAGCTGGGACTACTGTAAAGGCTCTGGATCCAGATTTTCTGAGCCATCTATATCTTTGGTATGATCAGCTTGGTCAGCTGGTATGTATTTGAGAAATCAGCTTGGAAATCATGCTGGGAAATGTGGTATAGTTGTTGGATTTTTTTTATTTGTTTTGGTTTTTATTCCCTCTGAATTGACTTTTCAAGTATGCTTTGCCATGTCTCTGGACCTCTTTTCTATAGAGATAGAATTCCTTAGAGATAGATTTTCTTCCTCTGTAAAGTAAGGAAAATATTGCAGCAATCCAGCAAGGATAAGATTTGAAAAAGGCTCCTGTAACAGGCAGAATCATACCATTATTATTTACCATTATTATTAACATTAGAGCTTCTGAAAGAGAAACAATGGGACACTGGATCTGTGTGCCTCGACTTTGTTCTCCCACTTTGCATGAGGTTCTCTAGAAAAGAAGGTTACAGACCAGTCAAGCCTCACATGTGCACAAAATATGATCAAGAGCCTTCTAAGCTCTGATGCTATATTTCCTCTTTACGTTGTTTTAGACATGTCCGTCTTCAGTAATACTCCAAGGTTTAAAACTGACAGCAATATAGACTTATAAAAAATAAGAACAATCATGCAGTAGAATGAAGCAAATACTTTCCAGCAATGGGGCATGCCTGATAGATACCATATAGCTTGGTAAAACAAGATCTATTTAAATGGGATAAGATTTACATTTTTAAAGACAGTTTCCTTTACCTGAATATGCAATGAGTATTTAATGAAGTGGTATAGTCCTTGCTCTCCATTTTCCACTGACAGGTGGTGTAGCATCCCCTGTTGGAGTTTTTTTTCTGACTGGCTTTCTGGTTTTGTTTTTGTGAGTGCAAAGCTTTGAATTTTATTCTTTTTAGATAGAATATGAGAATTACTAGTGATAGCAGGTCTCTTAGTGATCCTGCTGAGATAATGCAGTCTGGTTGGAAGACTGTGGTATTAAAAATAATCAACAATAAAAAATAAAAATCTTTTTCTAGCATTCATCTTCCTTGTTTCTTTAGAAAGCAGCATATGCCTGGATAAATCTACCAGAGCAGTATTCATTATTCTCTAAGGAATGGCAGGCTTCTGTCTCACCCCCTCAGCTGGGTACCGCTCTCTGCACTGTGGTTGAGCTCACAGCACGTCTGTAGCATTGGGTTGTGCTGGCAGCCTTGCCTGGGGGGCAGAAGGAGCAGAGCAGCCTTTCTGTGCCCTGTCACACTCCCAGAAGGAAGCAGGGTTTTTCTTTCATTAGCCAACTGTTCTGTGCCTTCGTTCCTTTCTCTAGTCTAAAATTTTACAGATATAGCTTGGGTAAAATAAATTATTAATAAATGCAAATTAAATCCCCAGTACTGTTGTTGGGGTAGAAATATATTACAGAAAGTTTGCAAGCCACTGGAGGTTTTAATGAAAGATATTACTGAAAGTCATTATCAAATATAAATATGTAGGCCTGAAGATGAGCCCTTTAGTATCTAGATTTAGTTTTCCACAGTATTTACTTATTGTAGTCCACATTATGCTGACTTTATAGGCTGACAAGTAGTTGATTACTTATTTCCCAAATGGATTTATTACAAAATACTTTAGCCAGGTTTGTTTGGAATTGTGAATCTTGCAGACCTCACTACCTGATCTGTAATCAATTTTAATTGTGTCAATCTTACAAAAGTTTTTAACTAACATTTCCTTTCCCCCACTTCCCCTCCCCTTTCTCCCTTTGTTATGTTATGGCTTCTGAGTTGGTGCTACCGGCCATATTAGGAAAAGCTTTATAAAGTGCCCATGAGACTTAGGAACCTGATTTCCAGTACAAAATTGATGCTGTCATGGAGATATTTCATTTCATCTGAAATAGTGATAAGTTATTTTTTAAATTTGCTATGCACTCACATTAGAACTCTGATTTAACACTCCAGTAGGAGTTTTGTAAAACAGCTAAAGCACCATATATTCTTGGTGAAACACAAATTTAGTGGCATATTATGTCTCACTAACTTCCAGTTCATAGAAAAACCTAACATACAGATTTTCCACATACTTTGTCTCTCTCACTTATTTTTTTCGAAATGAGTGAAGAATTTGGCAGTTCATTTTTCTTCCTCTCCTGCTTTTTACAGTTTGTGTAAGCTCTGGCATTGAACCCAGACAAGAAAAGGTCATCGCTGTAGGAATGAACTGCAAATGGGACTACATTTCTTTTAAACAGGTGACAGCTATGTACTGTTGCAAACAGACAACTGTCTTGCTGCATCCATGTGCAAATGGGATGATTAGGGCATTCTCTGGCACTTGAGAGGACAAAAAATAGTTTCCTTCAATCTGAGGAGGAAAAGAGACCTGATTTCCCACTTCCTGACTGTTATTCAGCCCGAAGACTGTTATGTGGAAGACAAACACAGGCATTGCTACTGCTACTACCTTTGCTTGAAAAGAAGGAGTGATCTTTCTGCTTCTTAAACACAAAAAGCCAAACAAATGAAGACCATACAGCTTTAGGTAGATTCTTATTAAGAAGAAAAGATTCTGGGGGTCAGGATCTTAAGCAGAGAGCAATGCCTGCATTCAGTCCCAGGTGAAGCCCTTAAGTTTTGTAGAGATGATGTGTCTGTCGTCTGGTTGAAGGCTTCACAGTTCCCATCACTAGATTATGGATTTGGATTTTGCTCTAGCACTAAGATTCCTAAAATGGAAGTGTTGCACCACCTGGCTTCAGAAACATTGGTCATTCTTCATGTGCCTGGCCTTTACCCTGCTATGAAAAATGACAAAATTTTCAGTGGTTATCAAACTAATACTGGTATGCAACATAAAGAAAAGGAAAGTTTTTCCAGTTGGCTGAAATGACCTTTTGATTTAGGACTAAGGATAGCTGCCCATTTTCTAAGCATGGTAAAAATGTCATTAGCCGAGAGTCCAGTCCACAAAAATTAAAGCAGCAGGGGAGTAACTTGCATTAGAACATGAAACAGATTATGAAGTGCCATCAGTAAGATCCACACCCTTTTTTTTTTCCTATTTTTTTTTTGGACTGGATCATAGTCACAAAATCAGCATATAAAATTGCCTGCCTGGTTTCTGACATGCCCTACATCGATTTGATTCACCAAGGTCTTACATGTATCTAAACTGACAAGAGTCCAAACTGCTTTATGCGTAATAAATAAAGACATTTGTGTCACAACACAGCCTGTGTTCCCATGGCCTGTGCTATTTTTCTGGGCCACCTCTGCTATTGAAGGTATTTGGACTTTATTGGTTTGATTTGGTTTGCTTTTTTTTTCCTGAGATACTTGTGCTTCAGTGGCTAAAGAAAAATGTAATTAACTGACATGACAAGCAGCAGCTAGTTTGAATCCAAAATGAAATGTCAGTCAAAACAAAAGACAAATATTATGAAGTGGCAGTATCCTCACTATGACCAAGGTTTGAACTGAATTTTCATTATATTGATGACTGATAACAAAACTTTCAGGACACAAAAGGGAACCTTTGCAATCTTAACACTCAGATAAGTAGGCAAAATCCTCTTGCAAGTAGTGAAGATGGTCCTTCAGATGCTACCAGGAGAAAAGAAGCACAAGTGCTTAATGAAATTTTCAAGTTGTGTTTAGGTCAAAGATAGTATTCTGGATATGATGTAATTCTTATTCAGTACCCATGTGCTATGGCTGGTATGTGCTATGTTGGAACATTTTTGAATAAGCACCCTGAAAAGCATGGTTAAGTTTAATACTGGGAAAGGTTTTTGTGTGACCTCTTCCAAAAGAAGTATTAGACTTAGTGAAGATCTTGCAAGTTGTAGCAGCCTAAAAATTTTGCACTGTTACCCTAACCACAGCAATCTTTTAGTGTTTAATATAGAATCATGTACCTACAGATTTTTTCAAATGTTTTCAGTACCTTCTTGTTAGTATCTGACTGCATGTGATTCGGTCAGTTTATGTCCTTTATCACAGAATCACAGAATGTTAGGTGTTGGAAGAGACCTCTGAAGACCATTGAGTCCAACCCCCCTGCCAGAGCAGGACAAAAAGCAGATCACGCAGAAATGCATCCAGACAGGTCTTGGAAGTCTCTAGAGAAGAGATGTTAAAGCGCAGAACAAATCTGAAACAAATGTGATTGCTTGGATCTTGCATTCCATTTGTGTGTGTGTCTGATTGAGGAACAGAGAATTGGGACCCATCATATTTTTCCAGCAGGTTTGAGAACCACATGGTGCCATGTGTGGTTCTATGTCTTTTCAACTATTATATACAAACTGTAATGTAATGTAATCAGTCTTCATACAACTTCCACAGCTGGTTATTATTGTAATCAGGAAGAAGTGTTCCTTCAGCATCATAGTCATAATGTTTTCTGTTGTAGCACTAAATTACTAGAATTTATATTACATTGCGGTTGTTAGAAAAAGGATTGCAGCTTTAATATGCAGTAGGTTGAAGGTCTAATGGTGAGTTCTTTCATATGAGCTGGAAGAAATTCCAGAGCAATGACTTTATGATGAGAGTGTTTACCTCCTCAGAACATCATCTGTGAGGCGTCTATCACCAAGGTGATAATGCTTATCAATACATTTTCATCAAAACCAGTAGAACAATGGCCTAATAAGCAATGTTTGCTAGAAACATATGGTATCATTAATCCAGTTCCTTATTGCTCTTTGGTAAATTCATAGATTCAGATATACAAAGATATCTAAGCACTTGTATTTAATTCAGTGGGAGTTAGGTGTTTAAGCTAATGTTATCTGTGAGCATCTGGAACTTGTCCCCTTGGAGCTTTGTTCTCCTGGTAGGAGAAAAATGAGGAAGCCATTCCCTCCCTGTGGGAGATGGGGAAGAATAAATGTTCTAGAGATAATAAAGGTGCTCTAAGGCTGTAGAGGTTGAGAGGTATTGAAGGTGGAGGAATGAAATTAATAAGCTGATTAATGAGAAGTGACGACTTGGTTGCAACTATTCAGTACAACTTAGAATAGGTTTTTGATTTGGACTGTGGGATCACTGTAGTATTTCTGGAGCTTATGCTCACTTGGAAACTTTCCCTGCCCATATACTACCCCAACAAAAGCTTAACAGAAAATTCAGTTTTTCGGGCTGGAGATGTTCAGGAGCATCTTTGAAGTACTAGCTGCATGCATTTTGGAGCCAAACATTTAATGTATTTTCTCCCACTTAACTAAAAAAATCTGGGAATAATTGCTATATTTGGTGGCCACATCCAGTCTCTCATTTTTTCCTGTAGCCAAAACAGCACTGCTGAAAGATGTATGCAGCCTTTCATATTCCATCTAATCAGGAATGTTTCCACTTGCTTTTGATAATATTGTCACCCTTGATAGTGGTGATGACATTTTTTTGGAGATATGCCTTGTGATTAAGTCCATTTGGACCCATTATCAAGGTCTAAGGGGTTATCCAACCTACTTTCCTTCTTGTTGTATTCCCCTGTTACGTATTAACCATCTGGCTTGGTAGAAGCTGCATCCTAACAGCTTTTCATAACTGTGCCAAATTTTGGTTCCCATAGAAACTGATTTAAGAGTGCTTAAAAATTTGAGAGGTGTACCATTTGCTATCTAGAAAGGGTCATATTTCCTTTCTCTTTAGTCTTTCTATTTTCTTTCTTTTTATTATTGGTTAGTGTTGCCACCTGTCCTGAAAGAGGAGACTCATGAGTTTTGGACATCATTCTTGTATCTCAATTTCCCATTTTCTATGTTATAAAGAACAACTCTCAAAGGGTTTAAAGCTGTTTTAATGCATTATTTAAAAGCCAGAAAATAAACTGCATGCATTAATAGAAAGCAGAAGAACAATAACTTAAAAAATGTGTAGTTTTAAGTTTTTTAAAGGGGATTTTGGAAAACATTAAAAATGCTTTTACCATCTGTGATTAGATAGGCTTATTAAATATGAAAGGAATTTTTCAGATGTATCTCAAAATATGTGCAGTGTCTAAAAATTTATAGTGTTTGAGGGAGTTATATAAGCCCATTTCACACAAAAGTTTTCAAAGCTGTTCAGCTTTCAAAGGTGTTACCTGGAAATTCCACAGAAGAAATAAGTCTTTGTTTTCAATTCACAGGAAACTGATCTGCTGTATTTGTTAAATATTTTCTAGAAAGAGATTAAATGTCATAGTTGCTGAGGTCTATACACACATTGCACTAAACCAGTGCACCACTTAATAATCCCATCCCAGATTCCACTCAGCCACAGTCTTGGGACTGAAAAACCAGGCAAATTTCAGAGACGTCTTTTGCTCATGAAGAGAGTAAAGATTTTGAAATTTTCTGTGTTTACATGCTGCTATTTGTGGTATGCCATAAAAATATCATCTGTCTCCTACTGTCTGTTGACACTTTTTCTGTGAATTATTTACATATGTCTAGGCTTCAGAGAGGACTCTATGAAGATCAGGATGGCAAAGGTAGCTTGTCATGACAATATCTCTATTTGGACTTAATATGAAAAGATTTAAAATATATTCCTAAGCAACATGAAAAATGTTACTCACTGATAGAACAAAGGTTTGCTCAAGGTGCTTAATAGGTGGAATACTAATATCCAGACTATTGGCTTACTTTATTTACTCCCACAGAATCCTTTTTTCAGAAAAGCAGTTAATCAGGTGGTTGAATTAGAGCCCAATTAAAAGGTGTTATGGGGCTTATGTATGTGCTTAAATATTTTCCTGAACGCTAATGAAATTAGGAATCATGAACCCTTTGCTAAAACTCCAATTCGGTAAGCAATCTGTGTTTATGTACTACTTCTCATTAAGAATGCAAAATGAGTAATGGTAGGCATATAGGCTTTGTAAAGATTTCAAAAGCTGTTTTTCTCTTTGCTTTGGTTAGAAAAAGTTTAACAAAACAAAATATTTTTACATATTTCTCTGTTTTGCCTGTAGCATCTTTCAGTAAGATCAGAGGTTTTCTCTTAGAATCCCCTCCCTTCTCTCTTGTATAGTTTCTTTCACAGCCAAACTTCTACTCTCTTCTGTGTTGTTCTTCTGCCATAAAATGACTAAGAAATCTGCCTATTATAAACCTTAGTTTATGGAGAGATTCTGAGACCAGCCTCACCATAGTTGGATTTCCCCTCAAGCCAGTAGCATTTAATTCACTTTTCTAGAATATAAGAATTTAAACATGTTTTACCCTGGGCTCTTTCTTGAGAGTGTTAGACCTTAAATAAATGATCATAAAAGTGGAAAGATATTCTGTTGTTTAGCACAAGCTGCCAATAGAAAGGTAGTAGACAAAGCAGTCAAGATATAAGCTCAAAATGGAGTTTGCATGTTGAAACAGAGAGACTCTGATCTTGAACAAAAAAAGTTATACCAGGATTTCTCTGATCATCAAATTGGTACATCAAACTAAAGGTCAACAACTGCTATTTAATCTGTTGTGAAGTCAGGGTCTGCTATTAATCTGAAGGGCAGCACAATATAATTAATTATTAACCTTTAAAAAATTTGTGTAAACAGAGAAAAATAATGTGATTCCAACAACCCCTGAGTAAAAATAGGGATTTTCGTGACCACCACAAAATGTTAAGAATGCTTAAGTCTGAGCAGAAAATAAAATCAAATATTTTTCAACACATTTGGAATCAGGGACAAAAAATATGTGAAACTGTTTATTAGACAACTGATACAGATCCTCACTAAGTTTGTGGAGCTTTACATCGGACTCTATATATGTCTAATTAAATGAATCAGACAGAAACTCTGAAATAACAGGTGCAAACCATTAAATAATTACTCAGGCTGTTGTGTAAGATAAGATTTAAATAAGGTACAGCCTGACTCTTTGCAGATTTATTGAGGAATAGAATAAGAAAACAATGGATCTTTAGAAATGCAGTATATTCCCTTTTAAACTGAGAGGAGAACATATGTCAATACCGCTGCTTATGTTAATGAACTGACCTAGGGCAGGAGAGGTCTCAGGGTCCAAGAGGAACACTAGATGCACAGCTTGTACTTCTGCATCTTTTCCTACCATGTCATGTTGAAATTCCTAGCAGGTCTTACATGGCTGTTCAAGTTTAGGATGAAGAGAGAGAAAAAGAAGCACAATAAAGTCCTAAAATAATGAAAAATATATTCTCACTAAAAGTACTGGATGAACAAATGTAGGAAGAAAACTGCAGTTGGTGAACTTCAGTCATGTGTTAAGATTTGTTATATAGTCTGGTGTGCATCACTAGACTGTATCATCTCTGAGCTGTTCATGTGGGAAGTGCCCAAGAGCACAGAGCAGCATCTATATGAAAATGTTAATTGATAGACAAGTTATATGGCAAAACTCAGCAATATGAAGCTGAAAAAACTGAAAATATTTCATTCTAAATTTAAATAACAGTTTATGGACTTTTTAAAGCCTTTACTATGCTGCAGCAGTAGCTGCTTGAAAGAAAAAAAAGGTTGAAAAAAATAATAAAAACAGTTGATATGAAAATAGTTGATAAATTCTTGATAATATACAAATGCACAGGAAGATCACCCAAGTGTGGAAAGGAAATTAAGAGTAAAAGTTGGTGGGGGAGAGAAAAAACAAAACTACAGTGTATTTTTTAGTAACAAAAATATCTTCAGGAAGCTTCCTTCCAACTGACTGCTGTTCTCAACAGTTCTTATCCTTATGCTGTTTTGGTACAGCAATCAATGCCCAGCATATGGTAGTATTCGTATCGCACAGCACAGGTTCCCTTCACTGTGTATTAAGGTATATATTCCTAATGATAAAGCCAGTCTTTCTAGACTATAGAGACCTTTGTGTTCCACTACCAAAAAGAAAACTGAACATACAACAGCAGCATTAATGTACGGGGTCAATAGTTAGGTTAGCACTGTGGAAAGGATGTCCTGAGCAATATGCATAAGAGATGCCTCTCTGTAACACAAGAACAGTAAAGCTGCCTGACTGTTTCAACTTCAGTGACAATCACTGAATTTCCAAAGCAACACAATTATCTAATCTGATTCAGGCTCTGCTTGTAGGAATTAAAGGAGTTCCTAAGTTATCAGTATGGGGGCAGGAACAGCACTGCAGATTACGGACAGTTTCTTCTCAGTTTTTAGCAGAGACACTTCCACAAAACAGTTCAATTTTCACTAAAACAATGTCATTCCAACTCAGCTGTGTTCTATATGGAGGGGGAACTAGGATACAGGGAATGAAGATATCATTCCTCCCCATGGGCACCGTACACACCACTAATCTCCTAGTTTACTGCAGTGGAAGAGACATGCAAGATGAATCATAGAATTACTGAGGCTGGAAAAGACCTCTGAGATCATCAAGTCCAGTCTATGACCTAACATCACCACACTGGCTAGACCATGGCCCTAAATGCCACATTCAGCCTTTCTTTAAACACATCCAGGGACAGTGACTCCACCACCTCCCTGGGCAGGCCATTCCAATGTCTGTTCACCCCCTCTGTCAGGAAGTGCTTCCTGATACCCAACCGAAACCTCCCCTGGTGCAGCTTCAGGCCATGCCCTCTCGTCCTGTCACTGGTTGCTTGGGAGAAGAGCCTGACCCCCACCTGACTACAACCTCCCTCCAGCTAGTTGTAGCGAGTGACAAAGTCCACCCTGAGTTTCCTCTTCTCCAGGCTAAACAACGCCAGCTCCCTCAGCCTCTCCTCATAAGACTTTCCCTCCAGTCCCTTCACCAGCCTCATTGCTCTCCTCTGGATCTGCTCCAGCACCTCAATATCTTTCTTGAAGTGAGGGGCCCAGAACTGTGCACAGTACTCAAGGTGAGGCCTCACCAGTGATGAGTACAGGGGGAGAATCACATCGCTAGTCCTGCTGGCCCCACTATTCCTGATACAAGCCAGGATGCCATTGGCCTTCCAGGACACCTGAGCACACTGCTGGCTCATGTTCAGCGGGTCGTCAACCAGCACTCCCAGGTCTCTCTCCACTGGGCCACTCTCCAGCCATTCCCTCCCAGTCTGTAGTGCTGCAGTGCTGCATGGGGTTATTATGAGCCTGTGTGATGAATAGAAGTCTGACCGTTCTTGAGCCCTCTCCACTGACTTCTGGAAACTGAAGGCTAATTTACACAACATGCCTTCTCCTTTCTGTATCAGCCTTAACAAGACTCCAATGCAAAGGTAGCCCACTGCTCTGAAGGTGGCTGTGGTGCTTGTGGCACTGTGAAGTGAAAAGCAGCTTTCATAAAGTCTGAAGTCTGGTTGAACCTGGCAGGATACTTTGTGCCAAGAGAGCAATAGAATATATCACTGAAGCCAGCACTGCTGGATGTGTTGGGTATTTACTATCAGGGTTCACAACCCAAGCCTGAAAATACTTGCAAAGGTTTAACTTTGCAGAATGCCTTATCCTGCTGTTGGCATGGACTGGACATTTAAATGAATGTAATTCTTTGAATGATCAGGGCTTTAATTCCCAACAGATTAAACTACTGACAGAGGAAGCAAGTGTGTGGTATTCAGAGATTAAGATTCAGAAGGTGCCATGCCAGTAGGGGAGGAAAAATAAAGAGATTTAGAGCTCCTTAAAATGGCTTCTCTTCTATTTGAAGCACGCTTCATTCTGTTTGTGTTTGGATGTATTTTACACAAATGCAGATCTGGCCAAAAAACTGGATTTCAATATGTACAAGATATGCATCAGAGCTTTAACCCATTTGTGATGTATCAGTGCTGTAAATACACCAGCATATTTACCTCCCACACAGTTTTTCATTTATACGTTTCACATAGTTATCATAATTGTAGCACTTAAAGATATCCTTTAAGAATAGTAAGTTTTCTCATTTAAAGTACCATTCCCTTGTAGGGATAGTCATAAACATAATTTAGAAGCAAATGCTGGAAAACGCTGTTAATTCCATAGAAGAAGAAGAATGCATTATCATACTGCAATTACATAATTGTGAGCACAAGTGTATGACAAATAGGGTGGAATAAATTGTGGGTAGAAACCACTTCCAAATGAAAAATAACCACTCATGAGTAGTGTATCTAATTGCGTATCTTCCCTACTAATCCCTATGGAATAGATGGACAGGAATAAGTAGTTGCAGTAGCTGCTTTGAATTCAGAAGATAAAAAGGAAGGCTGAAAATGAGGCAGAAGATAAAATCTGAAGTGTGATGAAAACACTAAAACATTTGTCCAGGTTATATTCTTTTGGTGACTTGGTTGTAGCATAAATGCTCTCTTAGGGTGATGGTGGATATTACTGTAGTGGACAATTATAAACAAAGTTGAAACTACTTAATAGTACCTAAGTCAGAATAAGAAAGTGATTTAAATAAATAGATTGAAATTTAAATAAATAAACTAACAGCTTTTTATGCTAAAGCAGGATTTTTATGAAAGACTTTTCTGACTAGATTCTTCAGTGGGCCACAGCAAGGTGATTCCATGTGGTCCAAATATGGTTTTCAAATTTTTTCTTTACAGAGACATCCAGTTAACAAAAATTCAAAAGGAAAGTGCCCTACTTGTCACTCCTGCCTTAGAAAGGAAAGTTAAGTAAGTAGAAGTACCCTCTTCCATTATCACTCTGTGTAGCCTGTCAGACACATTTCTCTTTGGGAGTGTGTCTGATGACACAAAGATGGCTCTCTAGAGTAGGGCAAAAGGATGCTGTAGATACTGTAAAAATAAGAATGAACAGTTTAATTCCCAGGCATAAATTTCATCCACTGCTTAAGTATGGAGTTCTGATTGTAAGGATAGGAATGGAAGAAAACTCAGATTCTTGTCCATAGGAAAATAGTGATCCCAAGTGAGTGCCCAGATGATTGAGTCTTCTGTGCCAGCTGGACAATGCCAATAATGGCCATTTCCCAAAAAAGTGATACAGTCATCTGCCAAGGTTCAGACTGTCTCCCTGTGGGGCCAGCCAACTTTTGCACCTGGTCACCACATGGTGCTACTGGAATTGATAGAAGCTAATAGTCGTCAGCTGCCCACAAATGATTGTCATATTCTGTATTTTGTTAAATTCAGTTCCTAAAGGTTAAATCCATAAGCCTTCTATAGCAGTATCTTGAAACTGGAAAGAGTTTGACAGAGCTCCTCGTATATCAATTGTCCAAGCTGAAGGAATCACAGACAAACATAAGCAAAAAGAATTCAAAAAATTATCCATTTCTTTAACTTTTTGTAATATTGGATAAAGGAATTGTGGGTACAAGATATTATTGAAACTTGTAGCTTCCTCAGGACTATGAAAAAAAAATATCTACAAAGGACAGAGCTGTAGAAAACAAATTTGAATACTGAATCTCACCTGGATTAATTTCAGAACCTTCTGAAATGGCAAATTTAGCATGTTTTTACAGTCAGGGTTGTAAAATGAGTCAGCTTTATTTGTAACTGGATATAAGGTTGAAATTCCTGTAAAATCAAGAGGATAATGGGAAAGTGTCTTTACATGGTTTCATATACTATTGTCCACATGGTGGATTTTTATTACTGATGTCAGAATAGTTTAGGACATTCCAGGTTTTCAAATGAGAGCAATAGACAGGAAATACTGGCGTGGTCTAGGAATGGCACTTTCAAAATACATGTACTGTTTCACATTGTTTTAGCTGAAAGATATGATGACACTAAAGTCAAATATTGTATACTTCTGTTCTTTGATATTTTGAAGCCTGGGAGTAGGCTAAAGAAAAAAAATAGTGAGTTTTTTAACCTTATTGTTTTCTTGCTGCTCAGAGACATTGACTCCCGAAGTGTTGTTCAAGAGAATGTTTGTATTGTCAGGTGTGAGAGACTGTGTCTGCTGTGGCATGAGCTTTTGCACCATTGCCACTGAAACCATGTCAGTTATACAAGGAGTTTTTATAAGCCCCTAAAGAAAAAACTCCCTCTCTAAAATTTAGCTGAGAGTTTGATTTATGCGCCAGATAGTAGAAAAAATATTAACCTTTCAGTGTCTTTATTCTGCTGCAAGCTGTGTTTAATTGATTGTCTCATTGCATCATTCTGTTAGTAGCTGGCAGTCTTTTGCTCCTGTACCCAGGTGAAGTAAGAAAGAATTTAAGCCTGAATTTGTCAGACCAATCTGCTAGTGCTTGTTTGAGCCTCTTGTGTACAAATGACGTCAGCTAAGCTAATCTCTCTAATGTGATGGAAATCACTTCACCTGACAAAACCTGCTTTTGGCAAGGTTATCAGAATGAAAAGAGAATGAATGTGGAATTATTAATAGAAGCTGAAAATTTATGTCTCTAAATAGTTAAAGGAACCCCTGCTGTAAAGAAGAATGAAAAAGACAGACTGCATGAGAGGCCAGAAAGAGGAAGCCAGGCAATTTTAGATCAGCATTGTGCCGATTTTGGGAGTAGCCTCATACCAAAGTACTCAGCTGGAAACAATATGTGCCTGATTTCAAGAATTGTGCTTTCCTCCAGCACTCAAGAGTCCAAATGAATTCAAAGTAATTGTGTTTCTTTGGTGCAGCACCAACACAGCCAGTCAAAACCAGAGTCACTTTGAAAAACTGTCTCTAGGTGTTATTATAAAAGCAGTTTGTGAATGCTGGATGGTTTCACAATAATAAAAGATAATAAACGGAGTAAAGAACAAGAATAAAAATGGCATAATGCTTCAGATTTCAATGTACAAAATTAAATCCAAATGCCAAGTACATCCCTATTGAGACACAAATATTGTTCCTGGGCAAAGTGAGTCAAATTTTGCTTTCTTGAGGGACTACACAGACCACTTTAGTCCATACTGCAGGCCAGAGGAGCTTTGATGGTAACATGAATGTACATGCTATTATAATTTGTGTGTTGTCCACTGCTGAATGTCAGAAGGCCTAGGGTACAAGAACCGCTTATACCACCTTTCATCTGTCCTACAATATGCAATATTCAAATTGCCATGCAGCAGGAGAAAAGAGCTGGGGAAAATTTCTTTCCCTAAGGAATGATTGTGAGAAGCTCCAAAAATTCTTTCTTTTTGTTCTGCAATTGTACTGTCCATCAGCAGCTTGATCGTACGCCATGGAGAAAAATAGGTTTCTTGTTTTGTCTATGATGGAAAACAATCATAGAATGGTAGGTGTTGGAAGAGACCGCTAGAGATCATCCAGTCCAACCCCTCTGCCAGAGCAAGATTACCCAGGGCATGCCACATAGGAGCACATCCAGGTGGGTTTTGAAAGTCTCTGAAGACAGAGATTCCACAACCTCTCTGGACAACCTTTTGCAATGTTCCATCAACCTCACAGTAATGAAGCTTTTCCTTATGTTGAGGTGGAACTTCCCGTGTTCCAGTTTGTGTTTGTTGCCCCTCATGCTATCACAGGGCACCACTGAAAAGAGACTGGCCCCTTCCGTAAGATGATTCATTTACTCACTGGTTGGGATAACTTCTTATTTCAAGTTATATCTGAGAAAGCAACAGATATGATGATAGTTTGATGGTTTGAGGCACTGGGAAATGTACAGATCAATATTTAGCTCTTCAAGTCAGAAAAGTAACTGCTGAAGAAAATTGGAAACCCAATTGTTTAACACCCTTGACATTGGATAAGTGGCTATTTCATGATCTAATAACTCCAAAGTAGGTATGTGGAAAGACATACAGGAGAATCACAGATTGTACATAGCTTGCTGTCTCTACATAGTATTTTTGGAGATAGACATAAAAGCCCTCTGAAATGACAGGAGTTCTTGTGATATCCACTAATGTGGCAGCAAGCCCAGCTCAGCACACCACCCTCTCAGCAGAGTTTGGCCTCAGTGTCATGCCAAATGCGTATACAGGTTTCAGCTGATTCAAGTCACAGGCAAATTTCCATCTGTCTGCTGAATTCTGGATAGACATTCCAATAATAGTACCATGCAGTAAATAAACAGCTACAATTCTTGAGATAGTTTTGCTGGAAGTACCTGAATATTGCGATTATAGGATTAGACAAATGGAGATTTGTTCATTTGACTCAATCACCCCCCTTTTTGAGTGAATAGCTAAGAAAGGCAGAGAGTAGAATGAATTTCATCAGATGCTATAAATGCAAATGTATGATTCCTAAGAAAACTTTCACAGGAACTGCTGTATTTGTCCATCTTGTTCTATAATCTATCTGCAGTTGCAAAGACACTGAAAGAAAGAGTGCTCTAAAGGGACTATGTACAGAAAAGATTCTCCACTGATTCTGATTCCTGCTGATAATTGATCTGGGGATTGGGAAGGAGAGATGATGGTTTTAGAAGAAAAGGTGATGTCGATGTACTACATTTATTTTCAGCTTTCTTGCAGTTTTGGTGGAAAAGTTCAAAGGTTAGAAGTATGTAGAGAATTAAAGGTTAGAACACTGACCTTGAATTATGAGAAAGGAAACATATCTTTACTGATCATTAATGTAATTGTGCCACACTTCTTTCTATTGACATTGTTAAAACCAAAGCAAACTTCCCCAAAAGTTCAGAGTGAATAATTCCCAGTATTTATATTTATGTTACCTGAAGTCTCTAAGTTCCCTATTAATGATGCTGAATTAAATGTATAGTAGATATTTTACAAGTCTTTTATAGATAAAGGTCACCTGTGTGCTTGATTTCTGTGTCTTTACAGACAATTTTGATGTAGTTCAAGCAAGATCACCTGTTTTATTGTCCAGACTTCTGTATTTGCTTCTGTAACACTCATATGATTTCTCCAATAAGATGTTCAGAACTTCCTGATTCTCTGAGTGTATTTGAAAGTAACATAAATTGGTTACACTTATCACATTAGGAAGTGCATAGTATTTTGTAGGTCTAGGCCAATAGCTGTGCTAATATCATCTACTAATCATTTTGCAGTAGCTCTCTGGTACGTCTATAGAAGCCCAGTATTTTTTTCCTGCTATATGCTATAAAAGGTTAGAGAAAACTGCACATATATGTTTTGCTTAAATGACAAATAGTATTTAGCAGTTGCATTCTCGTGGATACGCCATGTCTTAAACTGTCCCATCCTGGGTGGGTTAGGGGGGTGGGTGGTAGTGAGCAGCCACATGATGCTCCTGGCTGGGTCTAAACCAGGACAGCATGTAGTGATAAGAAAAGAGGTAATGGCTTCAAACTGGAAGAGGGTAGATTTAGATTAGATGTAAAGAAGAAGTTCTTCACTGTGAGGGTGGTGAGACACAGGAACAGGTTGCCCAGGGAGGTTGTAGATATCACATCCCTGGAAGTGTTCAAGGCCAGGTGGCATGGGAGCTTGAGGAACCTGGTGTAGTGGAAGGTGTTCCTACCTATGGTAGGGGAAAAGAAGCTAGATGATCTTTAAGGTCCCTTCCAACCCGAACCATTCTATGATTATAAGATGTGTGACTTAGACCATCTGTGATACTTTTCAGTTCTATTAACGTCCTTCTCTTTTAGAAAGTGAAAACATGCAAATAAGCCATAGTGTTTTCCTAAGCCTTTGCTTCCTCCCTATCTGCATCATCCCTCCTTCTCAAAATAGAGACTGTCCTCTCTTAGGTAAGGATCCCCTCATCCAAATCACTGATAAAGATATTAAACAAAACTGGTCCCAAAGCTGAGCCCTAGGGAACACTGCTTGTGACCAGCTACCAACTGGATTTAATTCCATTCACCAAAACTCTGGGCTTGGCCATCCAGACAGTTTTTAATCCAGCGAAGAGTACACCCGTCCAAGCCATGAGCTGCCAACTTCTCCAGCAGAATGCTGTGGGGGATGGTGTCAAAGGCCTTTCTAAAGCCCAGAATAAAGGATAACATATTTAATTAATTTTCTGCTTTTCAAGACTTTTGTTGTCTAAAAAAATGTAAACTCTATGTTTTTACGTGAATAGTTTTAAAAAAAAAAAGAAATTTCTGTTTTAAAATCCTCATTTTTCTTCAACAATTTCAACAGGATTAGTATTTTTTTTTTGTATGTATATTTGGTTAAAATAACAACATATCTGTTTAGATTTTTGGTTTTAGCTATTGCAGTTTTACTCCCTGTATTTGATTATATAAACCAATTATTTCTGAGCTCTATTTTAGGGGTTTTAGTTCTGTTTATAGAATCTATCAAAGAGAAATTGACCATAAATTCACACTTTTGGAAACAGAACAATTATTTTAGGACCCTTGACCTCTGAGGTAATGGGCCAAGTTTTCAGCTGATGTCAGCTGAGGTCACTTCACAAAAGACAGTCTCTGACCCAGAGTTGATTAGGGTTGATTCTGGAATTTCAACTAAATGTTAGTGGATTTTCTGATGAAGCCTCTTTATTGTGCAAGAGTTGGTTGTAATTCATATAAATACAGACTCTGTCAAAAAAATAAAATGAATGATTTGAGTGCTGTTACAGTAATAAATGTCACAGACTTAATTCTCCATGTAAAATGGGCCATGCAATCAATAATGTCTGCCATAGAAGTTCTCATACTGGTCTGTGGAGCCCTTACTTGTGGTCTGGGGAGAACCAGCTGGTCAAAGGAAGTCGACTGTCCTGGTTTCAAGCTGGCAAAAGACATTAAAACATAACTAAAATAAATTACTCTCCTTTTGCTTCTAAGCAGTTGCTGCAGTTGCCACAGGGTTATTATGCAGTCACAAACAGTAAAGGGGAAAAATATCTGGGAGCCTGTGTGTCAGCATTGCTGACTGGAAAAGCATGAGGACTTCTGTACTTTCAGGCAACCTTTGTTTATGCTGTGGAGATTTCACTTTCTAACACTTAAATCCCAAACTGAAATTGCTGTATATTCCTGTTAGCTGACTCAAACTTCTTAATAAGCTCATTTTGGAATCAGAATCAGGCTCCAAGAGTCTTCATTTATAAATGAACATGTTTTTCACTTCTGGAAGATATCATGGATCCCTGTTATCCGTAGTTTTAAGCGTGTCTGTAACACAAAAGGGATCTTTTATTTAACGAGTTATCTTTCTCCTTGTCCATTGGCTATCCACCCTATAAAGAAGTTGTTTGCACCACTGCTTGAGCTTAAGCCCTTTCAGATTGATAAATCATCCAACAGAAAGCTGGTATGTTATTGCCAAAGATTATGTTCCCACTTTGGCTACTGCTGAGAACATTAAGCATTACCCATTTTCACTGCCCTGAGTGATCCCAGGGGAAAAAAAAAAAAAAAAAAAAGGGGGGGGGGGGGGGGGGGGGGGGGGGGGGGGGGGGGGAGCGCTGCTAGTTGCCAGCTTTCTGAAATGTTAAAGCATGCGTCATTTTTCACCAGGTCTCGTCTTGATATCCTCAAAAGACAAACTATGAAACCGGCCTCAGCCCTTTCTGGCATTAATTACGCTGCTGTCCAGCCGATCTGTTTTTCCTATTATATGCATTTCTCAGCAGGGATTTTTTTTTTTTTTTTCAAGACTAATGCAGCTGCAAGTCGAAGTATGAATGCGTTTTATGGGTATAGAAAAAAAAATAAGTGGAAAGGCTGAAAAAGATGTCAACGTCTATGCTGACGTTTTCCTTGCTTGCACGCTATTTGAGTCAGTGGCTTTGGAAAAGAGTTTTGGGTGTCTCTGTTGCGTTAATTGTTTTTGCCTCGAATTATCAGCTTCCTAGAAGAGAAAAATCTCAGCCGGAGGCTGTTGAAAGCAGGTTACATGTTTATGGAATGCCGATGCGCCCAACAAATCTTTTCTTGAGGGGGAAAGACTTCCAAATATTTGGGGAAATAGCTGGAAATTAGCAGCTCCGAGTTCAGGGCGATCCATTTCAAACCCACTGCGAGGTGGCTGCTGTTTAGGGAAATGACTCCAGCGGGATGACAGTAAGAAATAAACTCTATTTCAGCGGATGGCGCGTTTGTTTACGGGGTTGATTGGTTGACGGAAATGGCTGGCAGCCAGTTCTGGGAAAGATTCCAGACCTGACTCCGATTAACCCTCTCTGGTGAAACTCTGCTGGAAACCAACTCACCAGCAATTGCCATTAATCTACTTACTAATTAAGCCAATTCATTTCTAAAGGAGAAAAATTCCTTTCTTTGGCCAAACTGATGGGAGGAAATTTGAAAGAAGCGCCAAACTGTGTAACTGTAATTCAGCCAAGGACTGCTAAAACAAGGTGTTGATATATAGCTGGAGATTTAAAACAAGTTTCTAGGGCAACAATCCTTTGGAGACGGTGGTATATAGTGCATAGTAGATGAAGCTCGAATAATGGTGGACTGCAGTGTGCAATTGTACGGACATTGGTTGGAACCAGAACTGCTTTTCCCAATTAAGCCGCTCAAGGCTTTTACTCCTAATAATTTATCTGCCCCGTTTAAACGTTTCAGCCTTGGGCGACAGCTACAAAGAGCATCTCTGACGGGACCGAACGAACAAGTTGTAGAAAGTCAAACTCCAGTCAAACTCTTGCCCGGCTTGGCGACGACACCTCAGCTCCCCTCGCTGCGGGGTCGGGGTCAGCCCACGAGATCGCACGGACACAGGGACACACGCTGCCCTTGCAGCCCCACCCGTGCCTGCCAGGACCTGTCCGAGGTCCCCGCGGCAATACTGAATCACAGCGGGGCCGCTCCGGAGGCTCTCAGCGAAGCGGAGTCACATTTTATTGAAGTTTAATCTTTAGACCAGCAACGTTTAAACTCCTGAACGCAAGGACTAGGCCGGGTAGGCGAGTCCCAGGGAGACCTTGGTGGAGGCTGCGGTGAGCTGGCCCGGAGGGCAGCGCGCTGTTTGCAGAGCAAGATGCCACCCGTTGAGCTGGCTGGCAGCAGGGCACCTACTAGGTGAGGGGGACAGGTGAAAGGGGGAGCTTTGCCTTCCATCCCGGTATCTGCAGGAGGAGAAGCAGCCCCGGGCCTCCAGCCCCGTCTGCCGGCCCTGCCACCAGCATCCCTGCCCGCCCGAGCTCGCAGGGCCTGGCCCGAGCCCAGCCAAGGGCTCCTGTCGGCCCGGGAAGACCTGAGGCACCTTCACCCTTCGCTTTTGCCTCTCTCACACACACTCTTCCCTCCTCAGCGCCTTTCTGCGTCCCCCACCGCTCCCAGAGCAGCCCCATCGGGGCCGGGCGTTGGGCGAGGGACCGCTGTCTCCCGCCTTGTCCCGTCAGTGCCACCGATGACCTGCGGAGCTGACACTCCCAAAGCGGTGCCGAGAGGTGCGGGGCCGGCGGCAGGCCCTGAGCGGGGAAGATGCGAGGAAGGACCGCCCGGTGCCCAGCCGCGGGCCTCGGCGCTCTCCCCGTCCTCCAGCGAGCAGGGTCGGCGGAGAAAGGGTGCAGAACCCCAGGGTAACCGGCATGCGAGATACGACAAATTCAAGGGCGAATAGTTTAAACCGTTCCCTTGAGTTTCTTGGGGGATTTTTTAGTGTTTGGGGTTTTTTTTCTTTTTTTTTTTTTTTTTTTTTTTTTTTTTTAAGGTGCACGGCAGCGAAGGACAATTGCAAGAGTAACAAATTAAGCGTTCAGTGAATCCGTCTCCGGACAAGGCGGCAGTGGTCAAAGCGCTCGGCGGGAGGTGGGAGGATGCTGAGCCCTGGACATGAGCAAACCACCCTCCCGGAAAGCAGCAGCCTCGTGTCGTTTCACTAAAACGACAAGATTTCCTGAAACACACGGTACCACCAAGTGATGACAACAGAACGATGAGCACAACCTGGAGAGGAACAGGGGAAAATTTCCCCCGGTAGCTGATGGCAAAATAGCAGGCGGCTATAGGTTGCGCGGTATGCCTTCATATCTCAGGCAAACACACAACTTCTTCATTTAAGTCTCTCTCTGAGATCATAAAAGATAGGATGCGATATACTAAAAAGACTAATGACATTTCACAGGTAATGCAATTTAGAAAGAAACACTTCCATGTTTTCTTTTCCAACAATGTGCATTTTTGTAAACTGCTATAAATTGCAATTCAAAAGCCCTGATCTCGCCATCCCCAATCATTTTTTATACTGATCAAATGAATGCAGATACTCCCATTTGGGAGGGGCGACATGACATTTCACTTGGCAGTTCTAAACAGGTCACGGACCTTTCACAGACCCTAAGGCAGTGGGAGGGAGCTCTTTACGAAACCGTGTAACCAAATCAAACCAATGGTTACCCCTTTTCAATACCATTGGAATGGTTTGCACAATGCTATTCACATAGCAGCAGAGAAACTGAAAGGATGGTCATCCAATGGAAATTTCTTTTCTTTTGTTTAAACTTGCAGAGCTCAAAAAAAAAAAAAATACTAGAAAACAATTACTTTTTGTATGACAAAAAGATAAACACTTCTACGTACAGCCATACGTGTACACCACGGCCCTGGGCGCGCCTAGATGTTTATACACATATAGGCACACATCTGTGTGTGGGGATGTACATTTATTGGAGATGTTGCTTTGTTCGAAACCATAGGCACAAAGACACAACATGGCTGCCCTGGAGATGACCTATTGCTTTCAAGTTGCTTGAACACATCAGAATTTCTATTGTCGCGGTTGATTAATTGAAACTGATAAGTTACCATGAATAAAGATTGTTTTTCTGTTTAATGTGGTGGGCCTGATTTGGTAAATGCTTCATTCATGTAGCCTTGCAGTGCAGCATATGGGCAAGATTCATTCAGTATCGCAAACATATACAATTTATTATGCTTGTATGGTCACAACCAAAAGGCCTTTCTATTTTAATGACAAAGTTTGAATGAAAAATTCCATTTAAAGAGTCACTAACATTAAATGCGGGTTTGTAATTTATTCGTGTTGCCGGCTGCCGGGGCATCAAGAGCCTTGGAAAAGCGGAGACGCGGCGGGCCGGAGCGGCAGAGACCGTCCTCCGGGGCCGAGCAGCCGCTCCTCGCCGGCCTTGGCCGACCCACGCTCCGCTCCGCCGCATCCGCCGGTAAACTCATCCCCGCCGTGCCCCGGAGAGGCACGGCCGGCGCAGCTCCCGCCTCCCCCGGTTCGCACCGGACGGAGCGGACGAGGCTGATGGGGAGCACCCGCCCCGGCCTCCGGCAACTCCACTCTGGGCAGAATCGCCCACGGGCCCGCAAATGCCTCTATCTGAGGCGCGACGTGTGTCAAAAACGGCGTGTCCTGCGCACGCTGCCCGTCGAGCCGCACCCGAGGGCCGCGGTGCTGCCCAGAGCCCCGCCGGCCCCGATCCAGGCCCAGGCCCAGCCACAGCACCGTATGCGTGGGCGACCGGGAGGCTCACCAGGCCCTTCCGCAGCCTCACGGAGCACAGCCTGGCCCCGGGTGGCGGTGGGGAGTCTCGGCGGGGTGGCCCCGGCCGCCGAGTGCTTCCCGCCGACTCCGGCCGGGGGCAGGTGTCCAATCCCGCCCTGGATGCCACCGCGGAGACGGTGACACGTAAAGGGTTGTGGGAGAAACAAAAGGGCTCATCTTCCGGACGTAGGCTCGGATTTAGGAGTGACATGAAGCACCACTGTGACCAAGGAGATTTTTGCCTCAACATTTTAAACTCTAATCCTCCTTCCTCACCTCTTGTTGGGTAATCACTATTTTAAACGTTGTCGGCAGAGACGACTTTCAACCTTGACCTCACATCTGCTTAAAAAGACCATGTAATTTTCTGCATCCTCTACTCTCAGATAAATCATCTCAAAATAACAACAAAGCCTCACCCAACAGGGAAAAAAAGATCAAACTCGAAATGAAGATGTGATGAAGACCTGTCAGGAACTACTGTGTGGGGCAAATCACCACACTTCAGTCCACGTGTGGGGAGGCTGATCCTGTTCCTGCCTATCTGAGGCGATTTGTAAGACAACATTTGAGAAAATCAACATCTTTGACAGGAAAAGTAGGGCACCATCCCAAATAAGTAGTGAAGTATGGAGTCGAAATTTATGAAAAATCCCTTGAAAGAGCCCTTTCAAACTTTTCTTTTTTTTTTTAATATGACCTCTTAACCTCCTCTTCCTCGATTGACAGAGTAATTTGAAACAGAAACAATGTAATCTATCAAAATAAGTTGTGTTACTTCTGTAAATCAGATATTTATGTTTGAGCTTTCTCTTGCTGACAAGCTGTAAAGGCTCACTGTTATTCCAAGGTTTTATCTCTGAGATTCTTGTCTTTTCTGCTCATTAAGAGTCTGTCTACAGATTACAAAGTCAATAGATGCAAACACCGGACTGTGAGAAAACTCTCCCTGAGTACATAAAAATCAACAGCAGTGGATGCTATACAATGGAAAGCATAGATGTTTTTAGGTCTTCGGTTTTATCATCTTTAAACAAGGAAGAGAGTAAATACTGTGGCAAAACTTCACCTTCCAGTGTTGCACGCTTCCTTTTGCCATTCCTAAAGGTGGATTTCTATGTATCATCTTGTTTTAATAGCAGATTTAAGCTAAGTGAAACATAGTTTACAAGTGTTTCGAGTGTTCTACCCATAACTACAGTGCTAATTACCTGTCTACCCACCAGGGAGTGGACCTGGACGGGGTGACTTTATGCCTACTTTTGTGAATTCCCAATATTCCTCTGTGCTGCCGTGTTAAAGTGAAACTAAAATTAAAAAAAAAAAACCAAAACAACAAAAGCAAAAACAAAGCAAGAAAAACCACCACGACCACCACAACAAAACCCAACAAACCCCAAACCCAAACAAACCGGCCAAAACTCTCAGCTCAACCCAATCCACATGAGAGGGCACTTGGGTATGAGCAAACTGAAGTGCACAGCTGGCTGGATGTTGGCAAGCTTTTAAAAATCGAATACCAGTTTCAGTAATACTCTTTAAAATATCTGCAAGCAGCATTTCGGACCATCTTTTTAAAACTGGCAAAAAAGAAAAATAATATCCCAAACGTTCCTGCGGATACCAGCCGGGGAACAACTCAAGAGGGACCTGATGCCTGCACCGGCACTGCCGCTGTTGGTGAGAGGCCCAGCGGCTAATGGCCAAGGGACTGGACATTCACGTGCCTTTAAGGTCACGTACAGACAAGAAGCGAGAGACGTGCTGGCTCGGAAGGAGCGTTTAGGCAATCCCGTCACCGGCTTACAAAATCTGTTTATTCGGCGTTTTTAAAGAGAAGGTAGGCTACAGACAAGAAGTGGAACTGCGGCAGCGTTTGCCGGACGGAGCTCTGCGCCAGGCGGAACGACGGCAGCACAGATCGCGCCGTCTGTTCCAGAGCCCGGCCCCGGCAGCAGCGGCCGAGCCGCGGCGGGCGGGAAACACCGGGCCCGGCTTCCCAGGGTAATCCCAAAGCCGCCCCTTAGGCCGGCGGGTCCCGGGGGCCGGCCGCGGAGCGTGTCTGGTTCTGAGATGGGCAGCGGGAGCGGGCAGCTGCCCGAAGAGGGGTCTGCAAACGGGGTTGGACTTCCCAGGCATCTCTTTCCCTCTGAAAAGTCGGTGCTCATCAACGTCAGGAGCAGTAGAGCGCAGAGAAAATGCCCCGATCGCTCTAAAACCTGCCCTGAATGCCTCGCATAGATACATTTTAAGTCCACAGTAACTCACAGTTCCTTCTTGTGCACTATGCGTGCGAAAAGAGCAATTAAGTTTCAGAGGTAAGTGGAATCAACGTGTTCTGTTTTCCCAGCAGTGTGGTAGACCTGGCACCTTCCCTTACGGCCTAGTGGGCTTCTGAAGGGGAGGCAGGGCGATGATTCTAGGACAGTCCGTATAACGTCTCTGCCTGATGCTTTGCAGTTGACACCTCGTTTCATTCTCCTGAATTAACTGTCCCTGCCTATACTGTGTGCCACTGTCATTCACTAGCCACTCAGGCGTGTGGTGCTTTTTCTCTTCGTGCACAATACCAGCCAACTACTTCCTGGACACCTGAAACAGCCTCTTCCATAGCAGAGCTTTACACTTGGGCATGTGTGACCAGCAAAGTTGTACTTAGAGCTTATACTTTCAACTACTTTACAAATGTAGGGAAGAATTTAAAAAGTTCTATTTGGGAAGAAAAAAAAAAAAAAAAAAAAAGGATATGAGTAAGATGGGGGCAGGGGCATGAGTTGATACCGGTCTAGGATAAAGAGGTTTAATGGGTCTCCTAAGCATTTATAAAATATTTTGTTTTTCTGGCATGTTAAACTAGAGTATTGTTTTCTTTTTTACCTTTAAAAAGATTTAACATTAGGTATAATTAATCTTTAAATAAAAATACATTTATATGGAAATAAAGAATTATCGAAACCAGGGCAAGAATCTATATTGAAGCTCATAAATTGACAATTATTTTTATTATAAAATCTATTGTATTATTAAACTTGTATGTGGGCAGACAATTGTGGGAAGTGATGCAGTACTTGAATCCCAAATTCAGGAACTTCAAGAATAGATAAAGGAAACAGTTCATTTCCTAAAATTTACTTGATTTAGATTAGCATACATTCCTAAGCCCCTGTTCTTTCACGTCTTTGCTTATTTATTTCGTTAAATGTCAGCAAACTTATTGACAGAAAAAGCTATGCATAAAAACACTGTGTCATCTTCCTGTTTGAAGAACAAATTATGCAAGCCGAAAAAGTTCCAGGCAATGAACTTACCTGAGATTCACTACAATTAGTTCTACCTCAGTATATATAATTCACTGGAGTTATCCATGAGTGTGTGGATGCAACCAAGAGATGATTTCACTGATGCTTTGATATGGAACACTGAAATTGTTCCCTGTTTCATTCTGCTTGCCAGTGTTATCAAAATTATTCATGTCACCATTTTACTAAATGAAAATTTATGAACTGATGTAAATAATTTTTCCATAAGTTGACAGCTTGCAATAAAATCAATCAAGGATGTTTTAAATAGGAATCATATACCTGAAGCATTTATGTTTGCAGTAGTTATGAGAGCTTCAGGACCTTGAGAAGAGATTCTAGCTTGTTATTCTTGACATAAAACTGATAATTTAAAAATCAATTACATCTATAGTATATAGACATTTCTTTCCTGAACTGGGGTGGTAGTGTTCCAAGTTTTTTTCTCTGAAGCTCAAACATACTATTTTCAGTTTGAAACTTAACAGAGTTTTTCTCTGATCAGATGATTTGAAGCAAATCAAGCAAATTAATTCTATTATTGGAGGAATAAGTCCTTGCCCAGTTTTGGACAGACTATCTACTCTGTTTAACAGTTTAAAAGTCTTATTAAATAACCTCTATTTTATGACTGGTACTTATTTATTACTGTTGTTTGTTAAGATAAGCTGTTTCTCCACTACTCTAGATATACAAACCCAAGAACTCAAGACTGGGAATGTAGGGAAGGCCTTTCCTCATCCTTGGCTCACACTTGGCATAAGCTCTGGGAAAGAACATTCTGCTTGCTGCTTTTTTTTTTTTAAAAAAGTTCAGGGGACTGAGAAAATGAGGCAGGAGGTCAGGCTGAACCATAGGGACCAGCCAGACACATGAAAGAAATGAATCTGAAGGCAAAGTTCCTGACAGCTTTCTTCTTTTGGCATGTGCTCATATATATATATATATACATACATATGTATGTATATATATTCATATTGTCTGTGACTCCAAGCAGTGCACCTGCTAAAACTCCATATACCCAGAGAAAGCTCATGTAGTCAATACTGAATAATGACTCTAGGACTGTCTCCCCATGTGCAGTTTCATGTGTTAATACTTCTTCAATAACATGGGTGGAAATGTGACATTCTGCAAAGAACCCACTTCACAGAAAGCCTGTGACAATAATCCCATGAGAGAGGGAAGGTAAAGTGTTTTCCAAGTGTATCTTGCAATTAAAGCTAGGTAGATCAATACTCAAAATCAGGGATAGGTGAAAGAGAGAGTTTGGTTGGTTTTTTTCTTCTTTAAAAAATGTTAATTTCATTAGTAGTTCTTGCGTCTTGTTCATTCCACCAGCAGCAGTATCTGTGACAAGATAGGGTGTAGGGATACAAACCAGAAAATCCATATGGCCAAATAAACTGGATGCTTCTAATAACTCGGCTATGGAAGCAGAGATGAGATTGGTTACTACAAAATATTCAACACAGAGTTTATCAGTTGTCAAGAAGAGAGATTGTAGGACAGAATAGTAATTGAAAGTAGCAAGGATTCCTTCAGGATATCCCATATGCTCTTTGAGGGGAACATCTAGGGCAGACATGACCCAGTGGTATGGATCTATAACTGGAATGTCATTATATAGAACTGGTAATTAGAACAATTATTTCTGTATAGCTTCAATTATGCATGCAGATGTTACACTCTACAATCTAATCAACTATTAATGAGAAAGATATAAAGCTCTATGCAGAAGACAAAACATCACTATATGTTGGAGGAGTCTTCTGTTGAGTCACAGTTTTCAATATACTCCTTCACATAACTGAACTGGTGAATTTATTCTAATCATTTTTCAAGCATTTTAAAGTATTTGGGTCAGGATTGCTTTAAAAGATTAATCAAGAACTTTGTGTCTAATGATTTTCTTTAGTTCAAGAAGTATTTTATTTTCTGTAAAATTGATGTTGTAGTGAATATTTTTGTTCGGCTGTCTAATGCCTTCCCCCCCCCCCCCCCATCCCCTCCCCCCGCCCCCGAATTGCTGAAAACAATCACTTTTCATCACAATATCACATCTAAGAACACCAGTCCCTAGGGTGGCATGTAGAAACTCAAATTTTCTCAGACCTTGGAAGCATTTTCCAGTGAAAGAATTCAGGTTATGGGAACATTTCCCATTACTACTTTGTGAAAATGAGTTTGCTTTGAAATAAAATATCAGACTAACATCAGTTCTAGACTGCTGTGATGTCAGAGGTGGGTCCTATGAACAGTGGGGTCAATTAATCTTCTACCCCAGCCGGTCATCTTGTGTACTCCAGCAAGTTCCAAAAGTAACCTGAACTCTTAACTTGGAACCGTGGTACACATGAGATGTAAAATAGCTTAGAGATGGCTTTTACAAACTATCTATGCATGCTATAAAATAGCTTCATATAATAGAAACACCGAGCATCATCCGAACAAGATAAGCAGACAAGCTGCTGTGCTGATTTTGGCTGGGATAAAATTAATTTGCTTCACAGTAGCCAGTACAGGGCTATGTTTTGGATTGGTGCTGAAAACAGCGCTGATAACACAGGGATATTCTCATTACTGCTGAGCAGGGCTTACACAGAGTCAGGGTCTTTTCTGATTCTCACCCCACCAGTGAGTAGGCTGGGGGTACACAAGGAGCTGGGAGGGGACACATCTGGGACAGCTGACCCTGACTGACCAAAGGGATATTCCACACCACATGACAT